>CM033619.1:48382790-48466933 GCA_019453435.1 Rhinogobius similis | reverse complement strand
GCTGCCCATCTGGACCCCTCCTCCCAAATAATGACATCACCCTTTCACAGATGTGAGTCAGAATGAAACAGTTCACAGCGGCCACCGTCCACTCCTGGAGCTACAGGAGGCGTCTGAAGAGCAGTAATGCCTTCAGGATGTGCACTCTAGAACTGAAACACATGTTTAATCCAAGGACATGTAGGAGACTTGGAGGCAAATGAAGAACTCGGGTTGCATTGTTCACTGCAAGAAGAATCTCTATCTATGAAATGACTTGAATTGAGAATGCCAATCCAGTTTTGAATCGTTACGTAGGTCAGTAGTTTTGGACATTTGTAACTGTTTTTATTTTATTTTTTTGTTAATTGCTCAACCAACCAAGTAAGAAAAAAAAGAAAAGAAAAACATCTATGGGTGGATCATTTTACTTTAAAATAGGGTGGTCCCCTGTACCGACAATCAGATACTCCCTGGTATCAAAAGTAGATACTCATTTGAGCAGTATAGAGAAAAAAACTGGACAAAATTTGACCTTTCCTGACCTGAGCTTGAGCTTTGTCAGAACTAGAATAAGACCACAAGGTAAGACAAGGAAAGTGATATGATTTAGTGTTGAGAGTTACAGTCTATTATCTAAAAAAAACAAGCATTTTTTATTATCAATGTGGTATCAAGGTTATTCTTCAGAGTTTGACATGTTAGTATTGTGACAACACTATGTGGAAGAATTAAAAACATCAACACTTTATAATAACTACACTCCCCTTACACAAATCCTTAAATAAGTATTTACTAAGCCTGAATTGTACTTAAAGTGCTTATGACAGGTTGGACTACTCATGTGACTAAAATACAGGTAAGATACATATATTTAAAGTTTAGCTAAAAATTATTATACATTTTATCATTTTTAGCAATGTTTTTAGTTTTGTAATATCACTTCCTGGTTGTAAATGATGACATCACACTAGGAAATTACTTCAAAATACATGTGAACACCTTTATTTTGCTGAATTAATGTTTAAGGCTAAAATAAGTTGTTTATTTTGGGTAAATTATGGAAAAGCTTTGGATGGAATGAGTCTCCCTAGTGTAAAATAAATAAATGGTCACATTTATACAGCGCTTTTCTACCTTTTTTAAGGCACTCAAAGCGCTTTACATCAAGGAACCAGTCACCCATCCACTCACACATTCATACACCAGAGCACGCAGACACTGGGGGCCAGGTGGGTTAAGTGTCCTGCCCAAGGACACAACGGCTGATGTGATGTCATCAGTTTTTTACTTCCTGTAATTTTAAACAGATTTTTCAACTTTTCTCCACAAACCATGACTCGATTGGTGTAAAACAATATTTTTTATGCACAATATGTATTAATACACCAAATAAAATCAAAATTAGAAAATCGTTAAAACCTGTCATACGCACTTTAATACACTATTTGTATTTGTTCATGTTTTTAAGGCAAGTTATTATAAAGTGTTTGTAAAATATCTTGAAACAAGTCCAAAACGACTGTAGTCCAAACTGAACTGAAGTACATTTGATATACTGCATGTTTGCTCACAGAGAGAGGGGGATTGTAACGCTGCTGAAGCCTGTCTGTCTGCAGCTGTGGACACAAGGGCTTGTCCAAAGCAGAACTGACTCCACATGTTCTCCTTATTTTGTTTCTTCATCATGAGGAATGGAGTGTTCTAGAGCTGGTCTCTGGACTAAAGGACCCGGACTGTTTTAGTATTTAAGGTAAAAATGAAGAAATGTTTGAAGGATTCCTATTTATTTATTTGTTGGTGCAAGGTTTTAAGGGACACATATTAGTTAAACATTCATCAAACATACCTGGAGTTGTATTTATCTTCATGGACGCTTGTTTTATTAATCCTCTTTACAAGGTTGTCTTCTCTGTTCCTTTTCTGAGCCTCACAGTAACATTTGGTTTCAAATTTGCCAGATTTGTGTCGTCAAAGCTATAACTGTCCTGTGTTGTTCGTCAATTTAAACCAAGATGTGTGGCTAAGATCACTTTTTGTGGTAACCATTGTTGTCACACTTTATCCCAAATGTGAAGTGGGAGACCCTCGACCCTCGACCAAGTAGAGGTTACCAGTTTAAAGTCGGACGTGGAAAAAATCCCAGTTGCCTGAAATAAGTTCTAAGTTTTAAAACATGAGATGCCAAAGCAAACATACTCAAGAGCACGTTTAAAGGACAGAAATACAAATAATGCAGAATATGTGTCCTTTAGTGTAAAATACTACACTGTATGTCACTGGTCTGCTAATGTTAAACCAGGGGTGAACATACATTATTCTGTGGTGGGACAAAATTAATCCGGTTTATCGCTTAGAGCAGTGGTTCCCAACCTTTTTTGTCTCGAGTACCCCCTAAGATTTGTCTCACACTCAGGAGTACCCTTTAACTTGAGTTTCAGCAAAATAAAACGGGTTTAGTAGTCGCATATTGTAAATTATTATTATTATCTATACATTTTTAATTGATTTATGGTCCAATATACTACAAAAAGATGCAAAATTTCCAACAAATGACACTTTTTAAATTCAGATTAAAGTGCATTTCGTCTTCTTTTAAAAACGGAAACCAATCCAAGTACCCCCTGGTAATTGCTCATGGACCCCTTGGAGTCCCTGTACCCCTGGTTGGGAAACACTGGCTCAGAGGGCCAAAACTCCTAATGTTTTGTATGTTTTTAGAAAAGTGTGTTTACAAAGGGATTCACAGTCCTTTCTATTTTGTAGCAGCCACTTAGTGCATAACTGTATCAAAATAATCCGAATTAAACCGGGGCACCACTGATTTGACATCGTTTTTGCACTTTAAACTTGCTTTATTTAAGTCTCATATTCACATGTGCACACTGCAAGTTTACAGAAGTCCCTGGGTCTATGTAGCAAATGATTGTACCTTAAAAACATGGTTAGCACTGCAGCCTCACAGCAACAAGGTCTCCTGTTGGACTGGATTATTGAAGGATTCATTTACTTAATACTTTAATACTTTACTTTAATGATAAATAGAAGGATAAATTCATAAATGGTTAAAAAAAAAAAAAAAGTTCGCACTAAACTATCACCACAACATTTAAAGTTTACAGTTTCAAGATTCTTATTGTCCATTTGTCCATCAGACAGTAAAGAAAACCTGAACCAGAAATGTACGCTTTTTTAAACATGACTCTTTTGCGATAACTTGTAAAATGCTCTTTCTGTAAAATGTGCCATATTTATTTTCTCTTGCTGCTAAATCAAAGATAGTCTTTGTTTCTCTGTGTCTGCATCTAAACCGCTAACCTTGAAGTGCAAACTGGGGCTGCACAATATGGGTAAACAATGTTGAACAGTGCATTTCTTATTTCTGATGTTAAAACTATTTTGACGGAGAACGTTTGAATTAAAGAAAAATTGAAAACTGTGGAAAAATTCAAAGTTCTCAGCATTAAAATAAGAAAATCAGGACTAAAAACCAGATTTGTGCAAAAGCCGCAAATCACAATACATTTTATTTTAAACCTAAATCTGTGTCAAATCGTAGTGGCATTAAGAGATCAAATTCCAGTTTAATATAATAAATAAATATAGTAATTCCTGAGTATATTGTGCAGCCTTTAGTCGAAGTTTCATCTCTCAGTGGCCTCAGCAGTAAACATGGAACACACTGGAGTGTATTTTTAACGAAAACACAATGGATTATGTCACTTATTGAGCAAAGACTGTACATAAAGATGTGGAGATTTTGGAATAAACTGCTCTTCTGGAAAAACTGCAGCTTCATTTATTACACTTTTTAGGTATTTTGAAGTGTAAATTGTGTCAAAATTCCTTTCCAATATGCTGTTTTGATATTATTTAAAGATGAACTGAGTTACTTTTTAGATTAGATTTGTTTTTATTGCTCAAAAAAGCCTGCCTTCTTACTTTGAACAGGGTCTCCTCTCCACAGATCAGACCTGTAACCTGGCCCACAGAGCACCTATATTTGTCAAATTACGTGCCACTTTCAACCATGACAGTCAAAGACAGACTGGCTGCAGTCTGATGTTGTCTTTGCATAAAATATGGACAACACACAAACCTTTGAGTCTGTTTTCACATTTACTGCCCACCTGTAACAGACACGGCTTTAATACAAGACGAGCCTCACACACTTTCACTCTAAACCTAGAACTAACACAGAAAAAAACACTTCTATACAGAGCCATTTCTTACTGGAATGTGATGCCGCAAAAGCTGATTATAATAGAGAACCATCATGTTTTTAAAAGAAGTTTAAAGAAATCAATGTTGGAAAATGTAATCATGCTCAATGTTTAAGGCAAACTGTACCATCTTTGTGTTTTATCTTAATACCTTATGATTGAACTCAAATGTACTGTTCTGTTTTCTGATTGTTAATGCTCGAATTTTAATATGTTCTGTCTTGTAGTGTTTTAAATTGTGAAAGTGGACCCCAGGAAGAATAGTCTCTGCTGCTGTAGAGACTAATGGGGATCCTTAAATAAACAAACAAATTATGCTGCAAAACACAAAAGCAAATGCGCTGAAGTCCCATCACGCTGGACCTCGTTTGGACCATGCCCTTCACACGGTGCTCCTCCAGCAGGGGGCGCTCTGCTCTTCTCACTCACGCTGATGGGCCCTGACAGCCCTATGCTAATGCTGCTGCTGTAACCCTGCTGGAGGATGGCATCAGGGGCAGAGCTGCTCTCATCATCTAACCTCGTATTATACATTCTCTTTATAGATGTGCAGTAAGGACGGACTCTTTCACAACTTTAAAATGTCAGGCTGACCACAACAGACGGAGCAACAGGAGCAGAGTCAACGTGTCATGATATTTCAACGCAGGAATATCAGAATCAGAATCGGTTTATTGCCATTGTCAAAATTCACAAACATAGGAACTTGCTTCGGCGTAAGGTGCAACATAAAACAATGAATCAAATATAATAAAGTATATAAAAGAGGCATTGTGGCGGAATCCTTCGACAAAATCAAGCTTAGTCGGCGTATGCGTTTTGGTGATTTATTGTGCTCTCCCACAGTGGCAAAAAAAGGTGAAAACAGGTGCTCAGACTAATATTTACAACAATTAATTCAGCAGTTGGAAAAAAAAAAAGACAAGACCAGAGCAGACTTCCCTTTAAGTCTGTGAGTCTTCCTAAGCGCACGTTACCTTCACTGTAACCCCGGCACAACTGGAGGCAGAGCTGCAGAGCTCACCTTTATATCCCCGTTGGCCCCACCCACATTACATAACACACATATGAAATATTATTTACGCCATTTCTACGTATAAGTGGTCAACATTTCATACATGGAACAACACACAATAGGAGCAGCTTTCACAGAAAATTATCATATTTCATGTTGCGTTTGTTGTATTCTCTTCTTCTTCAGACATGTTTTTATAAGAAAAGACACTTGTTAGCTTCTTTGTGCCACTTTATTTTTAACATGGAGTAACAACACAGCGCCAAACTCCCGCCTCGACATCAGATAGAGAGGAAGTTGTTAGAACAGGAAGTGGTCATATAAAACCTTGAAAATAAAACATTTACATAACATTAACAATAAATAAGGCAAACATAAATAACAATTTGCATGAGAACACAATTCTAACACCCCCCCTTGTTCTCATGCTGTTTACCCAAAACTTGGATTACCAAAGAACCATTTTTGAAACTTGAGTATTCTTGCTCTGCTCACAGGTTTTGTCAATATGTCTGCTGCCATATCTTCTGATGGGCAGTAGACAATATTAATCTTTCCCTCATTTAAAGCTTCTCGAATAAAGTGGAACTTGACATCAATGTGTTTTGACCTCTGTCTGTTTACTGGGTTTTTAGCCAGAGCAATCGCTCCCTGATTGTCTCCAAACACTGTGGTACAAGAGTAGACCTTTTAACCATTTAACAGTTGGATTAAGTAGATGCTTTCTTGTGTAGTGGCAGTGAGCCCTATGTACTCAGCTTCACAAGTTGATAATGCCACTGTTGGCTGTTTCTTTGATTTCCAAGATATCACTGGACCTTGTTTTGAAAGAGCAAAACAGTATCCTGTTGTACTGCGTCTGTCTGTTACTGAGGACGCCCAGTCAGAGTCACTAAACGCTATTAGATTTAGTTCTTCGTTATTTTTCTTAAAGATCAGCTCAAAGTCATTTGTACCTTTAAGATACCTTAGGGCATGTTTTGCCATCACTAAATCCTCTCTCTTTGGTTGTGCTAACCTTTGTGACAGTTTACTAACAACCCAGCTGATGTCTGGTCTGGTGCTCGTCATGGCATAAATAAGACTGCCCACCATCTCACGATACTCTCTTGGGTTAACAGTCCCACATTTTTCGTTTTCGTCACTTAATGTAGTGTCCATTTTTAATTCACAAGGTGTAGACCTGGGTCTGCACTCAGACATGCCAAAACGTTGAAGCATTTTCTCAATGTACTTTTTCTGATTCATTTTGATTACATTCCCACTTTGTTCAAACTGTATCCCAAGAAAATAGGATATTTTGCCCAAGTCTTTCATATTGAATTTGGACTTCATTGTTTCTTTAAATGCTAAAAAGCAAATTCAGGTTGCTAGCAGCGATTATTAAGTCATCTACCCAAATGATGACAAGTACGGTTTCATTTTCTGAACATTTTCTGTATACACAATGATCAGAGGGGTTTCTCTCAAAGCCATTTTGTTCCAGATAGTCATGCAAAAGTTTGTACCAGTTTCGGCCAGATTGCTTTAGGCCGTAAAGAGATTTTCTTAACCTGTACACCATATTCTTTTCTGACCCTGTTCGTTCAAAACCCTCGGGTTGATCCATGAATATTTCCTCTTCAATAGGGGCATGTAAATATGCCGTCTTGACATCCATTTGGTGAACAATAAGATCATTTTGGATTGCTATCTGCATTAGAGCACGCACCGAAGTGATATTAGCTGTTGGTGCAAATGTTTCATGATAATCTATTCCTTCTGTTTGGCTATATCCTTTTGCCACAAATCTAGCTTTAAAGATTTTTCCCTGCTCATTTTCTTTAAGTGCGTATACCCATTTTCCACCCACAGTGGTTCTACCTTTAGGTAATGTAGTCAGTTCAAATGTGTTGTTTTCTTTGAGAGAGTTCATCTCTTCTGCCATTGCTTGTTCCCACCTTGAAGCCTCTGGTGACATCAGGGCCTCTTTAAAGATTTGAGGGATCCCACATGCTGCCCTGTAACAATAATCAACACTTATTGAGGTTACAGGGTCATCTCTACAGTTTGATGTGTAATCCTCTAAGTATTTTGGAGGTTTTGTTTCCCTCTTTGGATAACGTCTTTGTTGCCATTGCTCCTCAGTTTCTTCTGTGTCTGTTGTGTCACAATCTGGTTCATTTTTGTTCTCCTCACTTTCATGTATTGGTTCTTCTACACGAGCATTTTCAGGTGCATTTGCAGGTGCTTTGTAGTTGTCCAGTTGTATTTCTAACTCACTTTCTTCAGTCTGTGTTTGTTGTTCAACTTGTTCAGCTGTGTAATTTTTAATAAACTTAACCAGTCTATGCTTTGACACTTTTCTTGTGTGTGGGTTATAAACTAGGTATGCAGGGCTATTTTTGCTGTAGCCCACAAATATTCCTTTTTCACATCTGGGATCAAGCTTCTTGTGGTCATGAATGTTGCATAGCATTCAGATCCAAATATCCAGAGTTTAGAAAGATCTGGTCTTTTGCCTGTGAGCATCTGATATGGTGTACTTTTAGTTCTATTATTGAAACACCTGTTACGAATGTGGGCAGCATTTTGAATGGCATAAGGCCATAGTGCTTTAGGTAACACCCCTTTTCAAACAGTAGGCACCTTCCCATCTCAAATAAAGTTCTCCATTGTCTCTCAACTGTGCCATTCTGATGAGGAGAATATGGTGCAGATGTTTCATGTCTTATACCCTTTATTCTTAGTAGGGTTTGAAAAGAACTGCTTGTGAATTCAGTGCCATTATCTGACCTAATGCATTTGACACGGCCATAAGGTGCACAGTCTGCTAGAAACATTTCTGTTGCCACTGTGGTTTCACTTTTGTGTTTGAGGAAATAGACTGACACTGCCCCTGAAAAATCGTCTGTAAATAGAATAGCATACTTATGACCACTATAGCTATTTGGCTCAATGGGGCCAGCTAAATCAGTATGCACCAATTCTAAGGGCTCACTTGCTTTTGGGTCACATTTTCGGTTTCTGTTATTTGTGAATTTTCCTTCTGTGCACACATTACATTCTAGTTTTGTATCACCAGTGATTTTCATTCCCTCTACAACATCAGGTAATTTATACACATCACTCACATTGCAGTGGCCTAAAATCCCGTGCCATGTTTTCACATCACATGTCAGATTTACATTGTCACAAGATTCTATGTCATGAAATGAAGAGTCATTGTTTACCGTTTTTAAGTAGTAGAGTCTATTGTATTCTTCAATGGTGAAGGCTGTCCCGTCTTTGTTGATGAGTTCGTTCTGGCCTTTCTTGAAGACCACCTGTGCTCCGTAGGCTGTAGCTGCTTTCACAGAGAATATGCTCTGCGGGTAAGATGGGATGAACAGGGCATCCTTCAGCGTGACTGTCGTCCAGTTACCTTGTACATCTTGTAGAACAACGCTGGCATCCCCCCTCTTCAGCACTACGTTGTTGGTCCTGGATCCATCGGCGAGTTCCATGTAGTGCTTCTCGGGGTCGAAGGTCGGGTCAAATTTTCTGAATTTGTTCATTTCTGTAATGATGTGTGAGGTGGCTCCGCAGTCCACCATTAGTCTTTCTTTCATTATGTCAGTGGGTAGGAGTCTATTGCTGACTTTAAACACAAAGGTTCGTTCTTCTTTCTTGTCTTCTTGTTTTTCAGCAACCTGTTTAGCATCATCTTTGTTTTTATTTTTCCTTCTGCATGTCTCATCGCTGTGTGTAGAACTCCTGTGATAATTACACCACTTTGGGGCAGTTTCATGAGGACAGTCTTTGGCGACGTGCCCACGGTTCCCACATCCATAACATGTGATTGAAGTTATGTTTATTTTCATCACATTGTCTGCTTTTGGTTTATTTTCAAACCTCTCCATCTCTTCATAACTCCGCAGGTTGCTCTTAAACTGCGTGAATGTGATGTCCTCTTTGCTTTGGGCTGTGTGAATGGCAAAAGGTTTGTACCCTTCTGGAAGTCCCTTTAGAATCATGGCGATAATGAGGCCATCACTGATGGCTTCATTTGCATTTCTGAGTGCTGTTACTGCTTTTTCAGTTCGTATGATGTAGTTTGTCACAGGTTCATCTGGTCTCTTTTGTAGGGATGTGAGCTCCGTATACAGCGCGATGATTCTTGGCTTACCCTTACTGGCGTAGTGATCCCGTAATATTTTAAGGGCCTTTTTGCCGTCATCAGCTGCGTCCCGCATGACAAGGGATAAACTTTTATCGTCGAGATATTGGATGAGTTCCGCATAACATTCAGCATTTTTGTCGGCATCAGGCTCAGCGGTGGACAATATGATGTCTTTCAGCCCTCTTATACGTAAGTAGCCGAGGAATTTTACTTCCCAAAGTTCGAAGTCATTTTCATCGCCACTGAACACCAACCTTTGCCATCTTCCGCCTGTGTCGCGCCTGGGCCCATAACCTGTTGCGTTTGTTGTATTCTCTTCTTCTTCAGACATGTTTTTATAAGAAAAGACACTTGTTAGCTTCTTTGTGCCACTTTATTTTTAACATGGAGTAACAACACAGCGCCAAACTCCCGCCTCGACATCAGATAGAGAGGAAGTTGTTAGAACAGGAAGTGGTCATATAAAACCTTGAAAATAAAACATTTACATAACATTAACAATAAATAAGGCAAACATAAATAACAATTTGCATGAGAACACAATTCTAACATTTCATGATACACTTTTAATATGGACAAAACAGCACTAATGGACCATGCAAATGACGCGGCCCCCACGTGACCACTGAAACCCACGAGACGGCGACATTTAAACCCCCAGCGCGGAAACATCCGGGTTTGCCAAAACGCACCGCGGAGGAGAGAGGAGACGGCAGCGCTGGTAAGTGGAACGGCAGATTTTAACATCGTAGATGGGCAGAACTAACGCTCCTAAGTGTGCACCCTTAGTCACGCCAGAACATGATGGAGAAGCTACGAAAAATGCTGTTTAATACGCGTTTTAAATGTACAAGCGCGGCGCGCAGCAAACAGGGGAGCAAGCGTGCGCGTCTTCACGTGCTCTCCTCAGGGGCCGCGCCCTAGGGACGTCACAGGCATGCATAAGATTAACAATAAGATAACATAAAATAGACTAAGACTATGTGAAAGATACACTAAGGTGCTGTCTATATTGAAAGGAATCAGCCAGATGTCGTTGATCCAGGGGCGGACGCGGACTTACCATTAGGCAACAGGCCACAATTGCCTTGGGCCCTCAACCTGAAGGGGCCCCCAATCAGATGCCCAGCTCATCATAGACACAAGGAAACCGTTGCTTTTCTCACAGTAAAGTAGTGCAGTGTACTTTTAAACAAGAAAAAGACCAATAAAACAGTTTGGAATTTGTCAAATGTGTTGAAATCAAACTAAATAGTAAATAAAATATGACATTATCAAAATTCAAATAAACATAATGTATTTAAATCAGCTGAATATGTGTTAAAATGCACCAACAAACAGAAAATATGGTCTGATTTCTTAAATATTTTTCTGGGGAACGACCCCCAAACCCCCCTTTTTAAAACTGTTTAAACATACAAGCTTTAAAATAGTAAAAAAACAACAACAACAAAAGCTTCCTTCAAGTACAATTCAAGAGACACAGCAGAAAAGTTATAGAAAATCACACTTGAGGAGGAGGGCCCTAGACTTAATTTTGCCTTGGGCCCCCAAATTCCAAGGTCCGCCACTGCGTTGATCTGAAGTATATTAAACATGAATGGTGGAATGTGGTTCTGTACTGAAGAGATTACAGTATTTTGAATTCACCTTTTTGAATAGAGCAAGACACTACAAGCAAACTTTGTATTTATTTTTTAAGTATATTTGCACTCCCAGCACATTCCAGACACCTAGAAATAACCAATGTCTAATCTGCAGCTAAAGATGTACATTCATCTGTGCTGGTGAACAGCTCCGACCTCAGCACCAAATGAGCAGTTTTCTTCTTCACCCTCCGTCAGATGTTTACCTCCTTTCTTCATCCACGTAGGTCTGGTTTTGATCCTGCTGTGAGGCGTGTGCAGAGTCGGACGGTGCAGATCTGTGGAGGGGGAGGCCCAGGTGAGCAGGAGGACGTGGAGGTGCAGTTTGGCATTCAGACTGCTCTGCTCTGGAGGAACGTGTGGAGCTGACGGTCTGTGCAGGACATGATGGAGGAGCAGGCCTGGTACATGAAGAAACTGTAGGTATGTGAGTGCACAAGGCTGGTGTTTTATTAAAGTGTACGTAGTCTTTCCAGGGTACCACTTTATAATAACTAGACCTTAATCAGCCTTAACAAAGCATGAACAAAGACTTAATTCACAATGAACATACAGTTTATTATGCACAATTCAGGGTTTGGGGTTGCAGTTTTATTAGGGTTAGTTAGAGTATTAGTGACTAAGCCTGAATCATTCCTAATCAACTCTTTGTTCACAATAAATTAAACCTTTGTTTCATGCTTCATTGAGGCAGGAATAAGTGTCGTTATTATTAAGTGTTGCCCTAAAGCAGGGGTGTCCAAACTTTTTCCATCGAGGGCCACATAATGAAATATAGACCAAGCAGAGGGCCACAAATCAATCGCGAAATGTTAAAAAAAGCTGCATTTATCTGATGTTTTAAGCACCACCACATCTACATTCAGTCTCAGTGCCTTAATATCAGGTCTGTGTGGCACCAAAATGTTAGTTATTTAGGTTGGAATTGTAGAAAATCTGAAATGTGCTGTAAATAGTACTTATCAGGACAATGTGGGCCAGTTCACCAGGAAGACTAAGGGCCAAGAAGAATTGGTCTGAGGGCCGCATTTGGCCCCTGGGCCTGAGTTTGGACATGCCTGCCCTAAACGGTTTGGAAACAGTTTTGTTAAGAATGATTCAGGCTCAGCAACTATGCTTTGCGATGCTGTATAATGTGTAGTTATTATAAAGTGCTACCAAGGAGTTTTACTAAATCAAAGAATGAAACATCTTAAAATTCGAAAAATATAGAAAAACAAAAACTGATGTGCTCTCTCTCTCTCTCTCAAACATACATACACACAAACACACACAGATACACACACAGATACACACAAACACATACATACACACACACACACACACACACACACACACACACACACACACACACACACACACACACACACACACACACACACACACACACACACACACAGATACACACACAGATACACACAAACACATACATACACACAAACATACACACAAACATACACACAAACACACAGATACACACACAGATACAAACACACACATACACACAAACACACAGATACACACACACAGATACAAACACACACATACACACAAACACACAGATACACACAGATACACACACACAAACACACAGATACACACACAGATACAAACAAACACACACATACACACAAACACACAGATACACACAAACACAGATACACACACAGATACAAACAAACACACACAAACACACACAGATACACACAAACACACACATACACACAAACACACAGATACACACAGATACACACACACAAACACACAGATACACACACAGATACAAACAAACACACACATACACACAAACACACAGATACACACAAACACAGATACACACACAGATACAAACAAACACACACATACACACAAACACACACAGATACACACAAACACACACATACACACAAACATACACACACATACACACAAACACACACAGATACACACACATACACACAAACACACACAAACACACACATACACACAAACACACACACACAGATACACACAAACACATTGCGTCAGTCCATTTCACAATTTTTACTTTTACTTCACTACATTTGAGACCAAGTATCTGTACTTTTTCTCCACTACATTATTTAACTGGACTGAACATTTGAAAGTACTTCATTTTGTTTCAGGGGTTATTCTGAGCACGATGAAGGTTATGAGTTCTCAACAACAAGCAAAGAAAAATATACAATTGAAGAAATGAATCCGGATTGACCTGTGTTGACCAAAATGAAGCGCAATTCTTTACCAAAATTACGACTTTTATTATATAAAACTGCTCTCATAATCTGCAGGAAATACTTTTACTTTTTAATCTTAAGGTACATTTTCAAATACGTACTTCAACACTTTTACTTAAGTAGATTTTTAAAGTCATTTTTTGCACATGTATCTGCACTTTAACTTGAGTAACAGAATTGAGTACTTCTTCCACCACTGCTGAGTACAGATGAACCAGTAGAGAAAGCGCCATCAGAGATTACACAAACGTTAGTGCAAAATGGCTAAATGATACTGCTGAGTCCTACGTTCGTCACGGATTAAGAAAAAAAAAAAAATACAACTAATGATAGAAGTGAGTACAGAGCAGTGTCAGAGTCGGTGAAAACGAAGGAGTCGGAGCATTAGCGTCTTGAATGCGGGAGAATCACACAACTTAGATTGGATAAACGAGAAGGGAAAACAACAAAAACACGTGAACGCCAATTTTGCATCATGTGTCTCCTTTAACCTCTTGATTCCTCTCTCTCTCACTTGTCTGAAGCCGCTCCTGGTTAAATTGCGTCTCGGTGAAGACGACACGGACGCAGTTATCAGATGAGTCTGTCCTGCGCCCGAGGACACGTCAGAGCTCGTATTATCGAGTGTTCTGAATTGCTATGCTGATTTCATCTTTTCAATCTCCTTCTCCTGACCTCGCGCTACATTTCCTCTGGTCTGTCTGAATGACTCGGCTGCAAGTATTTGATATATGTTTTATCTTAAAGGACGCGTTTCTCTTCTCGGGTGTGAGGTCTGTGTCTTATCTCCTCGAGCTCGGATGGGTGTGATTGACAGGTGTAATCAGAGAAAACTGGGCACAGATTTGGGCTGGAGTTATGGTACGACGCAGCGGAAGTGGAGATGCTTCGTTGAATTGACAAAGAAAATGAAAGGAAGGCAATAAAAATGGTTCTGTTCCTGAAAAGGCAAAGGTTCAGGTGCCAAGTAAGTCTCCACTGACTGAATTATGTCAGAAACTAAAACTGAAAAGCAAAGCGAGGAGCAACCGAGGCAAACGATCGCTTCTGGTGTGAGATTTCAGAGAATGACGGTGTATTTTGGATGAGTTAACAAGATTTTCAAAGTGTCACGAACTTTACAGATGTCAGGAAAAAGAAAAAGATTCCTAAAGATACAGAAATTCATAAGTTACCTCGGAGCTAAAAGAGCAAGGTCGACCTGAGACCAGGACAAAGTCAGGATTCAAACTAATTTAACGAGGAGCAACCAAAGCAGGACGTCGCTTCTGGTTTGAGATGGACTGACTGATGGTTTGGTTTGGACTATGAAACGTGTCCATGCACAACAGACAGAGCTCCACACCTCCCCAAAACACCGCAAATAAAAGCCTGCTGTGAGAATGAAACACAGCAATTAAAACAAACCGTCCCACTTTACTGGGTCACACATGTACAATCACAGAAACAAGAACGGTAATATTCAAATCTAACGCTGAAGTCGATCTATGTTTGACACACTTTAAAAACAAATTACCTTTACAATATAAAACTGAAAGAGTTTCTTCTACATTAAAAAAAAAAGAATGGGACTGAAATAGTGTCATTCTGAACTTCAAATGAACACAATGTATTCACCTTATTCCGCCCACTTTTGCATCTTTTTATGTCTATGATCCGCACTCTTGTAGTAAAGGCACTTCCTGTTTGATGAGAAAACTGTTTGCGCAAATGAAGAACGAGGGAAAAGTCTCTCACTAAAACATTATATAAAGTAGATTGCTTTGTCTAAAATGTTGAATTTACACCGTGCACCGATTTCTTGGGGCCTGAAAACAGCTTTTTAGTCCATGTAGAACTTATTTTCTGCTGAGCTCACCTGCTGCTTATGGCGACGTCCTGAATAAGGTGAATAATTTTTCTTTGTATTAAATACAGTCATGGCCAAAAGTTCTGGCACCCCTGAAATGTTTCTCCTCCGTCCATGTCCAGAGAGATTAGCTACAGTGCCATGAGTTGCAAACTTCTTGATTATGTTGGCCTCTGTGTACAAAGGAACATCACGATCTCTGGAGATGGACTTCTAACCTTGAGATTGTTGATATTTTTCCAGATAGTTCTCTTCTCCTTGTTCTTCATGGTTAGTGTAGCACACACAGACCCACAGTGTGAAGACTGAGTCAACTTATCTCCTTTTTATCTGCTTTCAGGTGTGATTTTTATATTGCCCACACTTGTTACTGGCTCCAGGTGGGTTTAAACGTGCATCACATGCTCAAACAAATGTATTTATCCACCCTTTTGAAAGGGTGCCAATCATTTTGTCCGGCAAATTGTTGGAGTTATGTGTAAAATTATGTCAATTTTGCTTTTTCTTTTGTGTTCTTCCAATACACATAAAGGAAATAAACATGTATATAGCAAAACATGTGTGACTGCAATACTTTTCAGGGAGAAATACTTAGGACGGCCTCAGTGTACCAGCATTACTTGTCTGTCTTGTGTTTTTGTGTCGTCCTGTTTTGTTTTGTCTTGTGTGATGTCTGATGTTGTCCCGTCTTGTCTTGTCCTTGCTTTTTGGCCGTTGCTATTGCTAATTGTTGAAGTTTTCGTTTTAATTCTCAACATTGTTCCGCCATTTATTGTTGAATTTTGTCTTCTTTTTTATTTTGTTGTTGTCTGTGTAGTATCAGAAATGGCACAATTGTGAATCGGTTTGTCAGTCGATGCTGAATAAAAAACAGTTGAAAATGAAATTAGTCTTGGTAGCAACGTTTTAGATCATGGTGTGCTTAGTTTATAGATTATCATCAAAAGCCCTGAAGCTGTTATCTCTCATCCAGCCGTCACTTTGTCGCTGGTGCAGGGTTCACCTCTTCACTCTCTGGAGAAGTGGCCTGGCTAATTTTCCTTTACAAATCTTCAGTTGGTAAAACCCCCTCATGCTTCAGCTCCAAACATCCACAGCTCCAGCCGCACTCTCGGCTCCAACACTTTCATAAATCTCTCTGTTCCTAAAGCCCGCACTGCCTTTGTCACTCTTCGTTTCAGTTTTCTGCAGCAAGTGACTGGAACAGACTTGAAAACTCAGTTCATTTGTTCCTCTCTCTGTGCTCCAGAACTCAAGTATTTTACAACACTCTCTTGTCTTCTTCTTCCCTACAAATGTTTCAATGCGAGATGATTAAGTAGGAGCACAGTAGGAGGTCGAGCATTTAGCTACCAAGCTCCTATGTTATGGAACCAGCTCCCTGTTCATGTAAAAGAGGCCGACACAGTCTCTACATTTAAGACCAGGCTCAAAACGTTCCTCTTTGAAATAGCTTATGGTCAGGCCAGTTAGGAACAGAAATAAAAACCTACAGTTTTAGCTACGCTGCCCTTGGAGCAATTCTGCTGGGGGAAGTATGGCAGCTTGAACACTATCCTCTGGTTCTTCCTACTTTACCTATCAACAATATTTAATATTACTTCAACTGTAGTCTGTTCATTGCTGTTCACATGTTTCTCTTTCTCTCCACTTCCCCCGGGGAGTGGAGACTGTTTCAGGCACTGCGGCGGCTGCTCCAGTGACGACCCCCACCCCATCTGTCTGGAGGATCGATCTCTACACTGGACGATCTATGCGCCACCCGCCTGGAGGAACTCCCTCAACCCTGGATTAGCCACACCTCGTCTGCCTGGACCAACTCCATCTACTTTAGATGAACCATTCCAATGCTGGAGGATCTCTCTACACTGGGTGGACTGCTCCTCGTCCTCCTGGAGGAACTCTTTAAAGCCACCTCCCTCTTGAGTGGTTGTGGCTCCACAGTCCAAGTGGATGTCAGTCCTAGTTCATCTGCAGCCTGTCCGTCCGTGGGAGTAGGATCTCTCCTTCACTGTGGTTCTCCCCGAGGTTTCTACTTTTTCCCATGGGGTTTTTTGTAGTTTTTCCTCGCCGCGAAGGAGGGTCAAAGGACAGGGGCATTCTGGGACAGTTATCTGAACTGCTTTTACCTGTGGCCCATCGAGGCAACTGTTGTTGTGATTTTGGGCATTATAAAAATAAATTGATTTGATTTGATTTGATTAAATGATTGGGCTGTTTTGTGCTGTCTCTTGGCCAGTTCATCTTTGTGGACGAGAAAGTGTTTTTAACTGACCTACGTGGTAACCTGAAGGACTAAAAATAAATAAAATTATGTTGATAAATAGTGGACATTAAAGTGCGTGTGACAGGTTTTCATGATTTTCTAATTTTGACTTTATTTGGTGTGTTAATACCAGTTGTACAAATACATTTTAGTTTTACACCAATCAGAGAAAAGTTGATAAATCTGTTGAAAATAACAGGAAGTAAACAAACTGATGACGTCACACTGGGGAGACAAAGGTTGTCCATAATTTACACAAAAGAAACAATTTTTTTTGATCCTTTAAACATTGATTCAACAAAATAAAGGCTTTCACATCTATTTTTATTCATAAAATAAAAATATCTTTAACATTAAATGACTTTTGGCCCCGTGTACAGGATGGTTGCTATGGTAATTTCCTAGTGTGACGTCATCATTTACAACCAGGAAGTAAAACTAAAAAACGAAAAAATTGCTAAACCGCGATAAAATTTGTAAAGTACTTTGACAAAATTTGAAATATATTTATCTTAACTGCATTTTTGTTAAATGAGTGGTCCAACCTGTCATAGGCCTTTAATGCACTGGGTTAATTGTACATTTTAGAAGAAGAGGGAAAAAAATCACAAAACACATAAAGACATTCAAAATCATTAAAAAAATGCTTTAAAGGGGGCCCAGAAATGGACCCTCTTCCAATGAATTTATATTAAAGGGGGGCCCATGTGAGGTTTCTTGTCCCGGGCCCCCAAATTTCTGTCGACGGGCCTGATTTCATGTATTTTTAGTTGAAAATAATATATTTTTAGTCAAATTACTTAATAAGCTGAAAGAAAGACTATCAATCCTGATTCTAAATGTTTTACAACTTGAAATGATCAGACGATTTAATTTAGCAGTGGGGTCAGTTATTTTGGGGGTCCTGGTCAGAAAAGTTTGGGAATCCCTGTTTTAGAACAAACAGATGACAAATCTGAAGCTTCTAAAGTTTAAAGGGCCTATGACAGGTTAAACTACTCATGTAACTAAAATACAGGTCAGATAAATATATTTGAAGTTTTGTTAAAAATAATTATAGATTTAGCCATTTTTAGCCTTTTTAAAAAAAAAATGTATATCACTTCCTGGTTTTAAATGATGACATCACACTAGGAAATTAGTTTGCGCACTGGGCTAATACTTGGCTAATGTCTGAGATTTTTTTGTCCGATAAATCAAAATACACGTGAACACCTTTTTATTTTGTTGAATTAAAGTTTTAAGGGTAAAATAAATTGTTTCTTGTGGATAAATTATGCAAAACCTTTGGATGGAATGAGTCTCCCTAGTGTGATGTCATCAGTTTATTACTTCCTGTAATTTTAAACAGATTTTTCAACTTTTCTCCACAAACTGTGACTTGATTGGTGTAAAACAATACTTTTTTATGTACAATACGTATTAATACACCAAATAAAATCAAAATTAGAAAATCGTTAAAACCTGTCATACGCACTTTAAAGATGTCTTATGGTCAGACCTGTATGTTTCGGCTGCACTCTGCTGTCGCTGTGACGTGTCTGCTCGGCTGATTTAAACTTATTTTGCTGTTCGACTTCTTCAGAACTATATCCCATTTGTGAGAGTTGATACGTCCCCTCGTCTGGTTGCCGTGTAGCTTTATTGATGGCCTTCCTGATCCAGTGGTGATAGCTCTCTGTGCTTATGATCAGTGTTGTCGCTGTCCTTGTTTCTCTCACTTACAAAGATCAGAATTGGCTTTGACTTGAAATGGACTTGAGCGGTTGTTGTTCTGCTCTTCGTTTCACGGCTCATGTGCAAGATTTGGTGTTCTCTTTGTGGTATTCCGTTCGATGTTCCTTCTTTCTAACGCTGAATGATCTTCTGGTTTCCCCTGTGTAGGTTTTATTGCTCGACGATTAGGGATTTATTTACCTTATTCCGGAAGTTGCCGTACGCGCCGCCGTCTTGTTTCTGTTGTATTAGTTCACATGGAGCAGACGAGCTCAACAGAAAATAAGTTCTACACGGACTAAAAAGACGTTTTCAGGAAATCGTTGTGTTGTTGACTTGTTGTTGCTCGTGTTCATTAAACATTTTACACAAATCAATCTACTTTATGTAACATTTTAGCGGTGAGACTTTTCCTTCGTTCGTCATTAGCTTTAACAGAGTTCTCGTCAAACGGAAGTGCGTTTACAACAAAAGTGCAAAAAACGGCAAAAGTGGGCGGGGCAGAATAAGGTCAATACTTACATTCAGTATGACATTACATTTGTGTTCTTGATCTACTCTGTCCTTGGGATTTACTCACAACAACTGTTATAATTTGACATGTGGGTTGAAAATGGTGCTGATGTCGTGCTTGTTCTAACTCTCGTCCACCTGGGATACAGTTCTGAAGAAGTCGGACTGCAGGTGGCGCTGTTGTCCTACAGCTCCAACAAGGAAGACAGCGACAAAACCTAGCCAGACACTTCACAGAAACATGACGAGACACTTCAGAGGAAAGCAGCCGAAACATGTCAAAGAATGACTAAAATACAGGTCTGATCATCAGGGGCGTCGCACCAGGGGGGAAAGGGTCCTGGTTTCCCCGGGGCCCAGGGCAGGGAAGGGCCCTCAAAACATGTGATGTTGATTTCACAGTTGCATTTTTCTTCGCTTTTATCTATTTCTGTTTAAATGAAATGCAAAGTGGTTGAGTTAAGTCCTTGAGAGAATAAATACAATTATGCATGAGATCTGAGGCCCCCAACATCCCTTTGAAAAAAATAGTTCACATAGTAGCCAAGCTGTTATTCAATAAAATTAGTGATAATCTGAAGTTGGAATATATTTTTAATAAAACGTTTCAAGACTTTTGTGAAATTGGTCTGGTATTTTATGTGAATTCAAACAGTACTGTATCATATATAATATAGACTAGCTACACAATATATCAATAAATAATAAGTTATTGCCAGGTGTATGTAGAAACCTTACACAAAAACAAAATGGAACAAAAAAATAAAATAACTGAATTTGCTGAGATAAATAAATCATATACAAAACTGTGTATTAAGGGGCCACAGGGAAGGTTTGTACCTGTGGCCCAGAATTTTGTGCTACGCCCCTGCTGACCACAAGAAATAATAAAACTATTGAAACATAAAGATCTAATGAGCCACATCCACTGAAGCTTCTGTTTATGGGTTAATTGATGAATTTGGTAACAAGTGCAGTTTTCTTCACTTGATACACAGTGTTGGGTGTAACTACGTTACTTTTACTTAGTTACTGTAATTAAATTACAATTTTAGTACTTTAGTAGTGTAACGCATTACTTTGAAATTACTTGTAATTGAGTTACAGTTACAACACTATATTCAATTACTTTCAACACCAACAACAGAATTCAGGAAGAGAATGGAACCTTGGTCTGCAGGAAACAGTCTGAACAAAGAGCACGATGAATGTTCTCAAAGTAACAAAGCCACGGGCCTGACTCGTACTGTCAGAGTCAGATCAGTTTCTGTTGATTGTTTCTGTTGATGGTGTGAAGACTTTTGAGACTATTTCAACAACTTATTTGTTGCTTTCCTCTGTTCAATTGTCATTAATAAAATGTAAAACCACATATTTGAGTCATGTTTACAATATTACAAATAAAGTAATCCCAATGTAATGTGACTTAGTTACTTTCTTGAGACAGTAACTAATGTAACTAATTACATTTTATAAAGTAATTAGTTATCTGTAACGACTTACTTCTTCAAAGTAACTCACCAGCAGTGTTCCAGCAGAGCTGTGGATGAATGGCCTGCTGTTTTCTCTGGTGACATTTCACTTTACTGTTTTGAATCATTGCCCTGTACATAATGTTTTGCTTGCACACTTGTTTATTCCTACAGTAGTTAAAATGATCTATCCTCTGTCTCCTACAGCGGCTGGAGTGCAGTTCAAACACATCAGTTCTTGTTAAACAAAGCCGATTTTAAGCGTAGCCCTGAACTTTGTCCAGACACAGAGACATTTGTCACAGGCAGAGTCAGACGCTCACTTTACAAACTGTTATTTCACACAGAGGCCATTTCAGTCGGACTGTGCTTTATACAAATGCACGTTGGAAAGTATAGACACAGGACAGGGCTGACAGTGGCCAGGGGCGTCGGACTGGGGGGGTAAAGGGGACTGGTTTCCCCGGGGCCCAGGACAGGGAAAGGCCCTCAAAAACATGTGATGTTTTTCTGTTATTTTCTGACTATTTTTGTTGTAATAAAATGCAATATGGTGGAGTCCTTGAAAGACTAAATACAATCTGAGGGCCCCATCAGCCTTTAAAAAAGAGCAAAATCATTGCTATTTGCCAAGTTGTTAACAAATAAATGTAGTGATTATAATTAGCAGTTGTAAAGTAATGCGTGAAGTAATAATACATTTTGAGATTGTTATGAAATTGGTCTGGTAGTTATTGTTAAGAGTATGTAGAAACTAGAGCTGAAACAACTTTCTTTTTTTAAATTAAAAACACAATTTTGTTGTGTGTATACTCTGAAGATGTTGTGAAGCAGCCTTTCTTTAGCTTACACTCAATTAAATATTGTCAAAATCTCATATTCACCAGCATTTCACAGTCCAAACAACTAATCAAAAGAATTATTAATTACCAAAATAACTGTTAATTGCAGCCCTAGAATATTCTAGCAATAGTGAATGAAAAAATAGCAATAATAATGTAATTAGCTGGGATAAATAAAAATACAAAATCATATGTTGGGGCCCACAGAGAAGTTGGCCCAAAATTTGGTGCTACGGCCCTGATAGTGGCTGTTGAAGTAATGAAAAGTATTTTGATTACTGATAGGTTCAGGTTAAGTTCTGCAACCCCGCTAGTGTAAAGAAGAAAGACAAGAGAGATTAATTTAGTTTTCTCATGAGGAGAGGGAACGGAGAGGAAGGCCTTCAGTTACATCTACTCGCTCTCGTGCTCCGAACCCTCTGAAGTCTCTACCGCCCCTCTCCTCTTTTATTAAGATTAGGTTACCCTAGTTACATGACCACTGCCTTATCTCAAGGGATGGGGGAAACATAATAAAAAGGCAGTGGGAAAACAGGATATCACTTCACATCAAAATATTCAATGTCATCGTGACTTCTTTCCACTTCCATGGTGGCCACCCAACAGATGTTTCCTTGTAAGTTGATTATGGTGACCTTTTGTCTATTCGTGTCTTCCTGCAAAACACGATGCTATTCTGCAACTCAGAATACACAGATTACAACACGTACTTAAATTCGCATTACAATATGCATGTGAGAATATGTGAGAGTGAACAATAGAAAATAGTACATAACAGTGAACATGTTACCTTTAATAATACTCAGTGAGATAAAAATACATAATGAATCCATCACTCCCTCCTGTTTATCGAACTGCACCATCACCTTGTAATCTCTTCACGTTGGATTTTCAATTACTGGATCATTCGTTCTTACACCTGGGAGGTGTGTTGGAATAATTTTGGAAGTGCTCCTTCGGGATCCTCCTCCTCATCACTGCCTCCAAGTAGCATCTCCACCGCTCTATTCTCGAAAGAGGGTGCGATGGCAGTGGCTATTAACCTGTTAATTAGTGAACGGAGACAGGGAATACAACAGCATCCACACAAGGTTAGAATAGCTAAAAACACAGCAATTGACACTAGGGCAGATGACACCAACGTCTTATAGCGTCCAAACACACTTAGCCAGCTGTCCCAGTAGGAAGTGCTCACCCCTGATTGTGCCTTTAAGCGCATGTTCATAGCGCGCAGGCCTCCTATGGCTCTGGTCAGGCTCCCATCCGCAGCTGTGTTGTTGGGGATGACCACACAACAGCTACTACTCGAGAATAGGGAGCAGACTCCTCCCTTTTCTGCCAGTAGCATGTCAACAGCTATGCGGTTCTGAAAAGCCATGAGTGAGGTGGCACTAAGCTGCTCGTGTATAGCTTCAAACCCCTCCTGTGTGTAATTGCCAAGCTTCTGAACATTGTAGTGGATGTAGTTGATTCTGTCAACGTTTTTGTTTGCTGTGACTGGAAATACGGCTGAGAACACAGGAATATTCTCGAACCCTGAAGCAATTTGATTCACTAATTTATATTCATCAGGAACCCCTCTAGGCACTCCAATCGCGTCTATGTACGTAGGATCCTTATCACCCCATGGGCCTCTATACTCCCTTTTCCTCCTTACGTCATTATCACTCACAGTGGTCTGGTACATTAACCCATCCATCTGCTCTTTAGTTAATGCCATTACGTCTATTGGTATAATTAGACTAATCAACGCGCATGTACCAGTGAACTCAACAGGTAAATTTGCTCTCAGTATTTTACCTCCACAATACCAGTAGATGTCACTACGCATCTTAAGTAGTGCTTTGTCTGTAGTCATATTTATAGCACATAGATTAGCATTAATACTGCCTACAAGATTAGTTTCTGAATTCTCACGGCTCACACATGTGTAGTTTCCTTTACCCATTTTAGTGTCAAATAAAGGTTTTTGTTTCTCTGGTTTAGCCAATGGATACACAGAATCCCACATCACACATTCTTCGGATGGCACCGTCTTTGTCATTATATCTTCAACACATTCTGCTGTCAATTCCATCGGCGTTGGTACTATTCTAAGTAGTGGTCTTGGTCCCATGCACACAACACAATCCTGGTTTACATGTTTTGATGCCTGTTCTACCATGGTTAACCAGTTGTTGCCAAATTCTGAGACTCCAGTTGCCATGTTAAAAATTTGTTCTTTAGTAAAAGTAACTGTTGCCTTAACATTTATTCCACTATCTTTCAACATAGGACTCAGGACAGGTTCAGCCGACTGGCTAACCCCCTGTTTAGGTAGCATTTCACAAATTATTAATTTATATTTCGGGTCTATGCCCTCCACATAAGCTCTTAACAAGAATAGCCAGCACGGTTGACTGCTGGACACGTGACCTGTAGTAGTCAGGTTCTTCTCTGAATTATTTATTGTCACTAACAGCATTGTCCCAGTCTTTGTTAAGGTTATCAAGTCAGCCTGGTGTCGTGCCCATTCGGTTTTGTCTTGTGTGGGTGTCCATTTATTTTCCTGATCTGCAACCAGAGTATTCCACTTCTCATTTTGGCTATCGTTAGTTATGTACCAATAGTCATTTGCATATTCAATCCCATCCTTTACATTTTTCCCACCCACAAGACTACTCAAAGGTATTGTAATTGTGGTCGTGGAACGAATTGGAATGCAAATTTGGACGCCAAATTTAAAATGCCGCTCATCTGAACATTGGTGCTTAATTTCCAGTGTCTTTTCCTCTGATTTTACTTCCCGTTTTGGTCTGGTTATGTTAGATGATCTAATCACTATAGGTCCACCCACATACACATAAGATTCTGATGACCTTTCAACCGAAGGAGCAGACTCCTTTGAAGGCCCTCCATACCATAGTGCCAGTGTGGCCAATATGGCAGCCATCGTTATTACAAACATACATATAATGTAGGGTAGACAATATGCTTCCCTTTTACATGCCATTTTGGATCACCTTTTTACAGTGCGACAGGTGCTGCCAGGTGTTTTTTTCAGCTATTTTAAAAGCCGATGGCGTAGATATTAGCACCTGGAACGGTCCTTCCCACTTGGGTGAATGCCAGTATTTCTTTTTTATGCTTCTGATCAGGACCCAGTCTCCCGGCTCCACTAACTTGGTTTCCTGTAAAGGGGAGTTTTGATCTTGGTCAACATTTATTTGTTGATTATTTTTGAACAGTCTTTGCATATGGTCTGCCAAGGTATGTTCATTTCCTTCTTCCCATAATTCTTTAAACTGTGGAAGCTTATATACCCGTCCATAGATCATTTCGAACGGTGTAAGGCCCTGTCCGCCTAATACATTAATGTATAATTTTACTAAATCTATACATTGTGTCCATGGTCGTTTAGTTTCTTCCATACATTTTTTCAATCTATTCTTAATTGTTCCGTTTACCCGTTCCACCCTTCCCGCCGAAGCTGGGTGAAAAATACAATGATTCTTTAGATTTATAGAGAATAATTCACCTATTCTAGTAACTACTTCATTTACAAAGTGACTTCCATTATCTGATCGAATTATTTCTGGTATCCCATATCTAGGAATAATGTCTTTACATAGTGCCTTTGCTACTGTCAGTGCATCTGGAGACTTAGTTGGAAAGATTTCTACCCAGTTTGAGAAAGCATCTATTATCACTAAACAATATTTTTTACCTTCACTTTTATTCAATTGTATAAAGTCCATGTGTATTTCTTGAAACGGATATGTCGGTCTTGGAAATCGTCCTCTTTTAGGCCTAACATTTCCCTGTGGGTTATGTTTAGCACATATAAGACACGCTCTACAAAAATTTTTTGAGTAGTTATTAAATCCATAAGTCGTATATGTTTGATTTACTAGTGCTACCATCCCTCCTGTTGAGACATGTGTCACACCATGGCTCAATATTGCCGCATATTTAAAAAGATTTTTTGGAAGGATTGGCTTATCTTGTTGTCATACAAAGATATTATCACGCAACTTAGCTCCTTTTTTAATCCACATTTGTTGTTCTTGCTTATGACTTTGTTGCTGCATTTCTCTTAAGATTTCTAAATCTAAATCTTGATCTATTTTTAGATTTGCCACGTTAATTGTATTTTCCGCTGCTTGTTTTGCTGTTTTGTCTGCAAAAGCATTTCCTTTAGTCACTAAATCTGTCCCTGAAGTATGTGCTGCACATTTACATATTGCTAATCGTTCAGGAAGTTGTGCTGCTGCTATTAGACTTTTCAGTAACTCCGCATGTGTTATAGGTTTTCCTGTAGATGTTATCATGCCTCTACGTTCCCAATACTTCGCAAACGTATGTACAGTTGAATATGCATATGTGCTATCTGTATAGATGGTACATTTTTTATTTTTCATCAGCTTACATGCTTCTGTTAACGCCACCAATTCTGCTGCTTGTGCAGAATATGTGTGTGGTAAAGCTTTAGCTTGTAACACTTCTGTGTCTGTTACTATTGCATATCCAGTTTGATTCTGTCCCTGCATATTCTTTTTTGACGAGCCATCGACATAGAGGGTGTGTCCTTCTCCCAAAGGCACATCCTGTAAGTCTGGCCTACATTTTGTTGTCTGCTCAGCTAATTCTTTACAATCATGAGGTTCACCATCCTCCTCACTTGGAATTAGCGTAGCTGGATTTAAAGTAGTACACCTCTCTATTGTCAGGTGAGGTTGTGATAACAAGTTTGTCATACATGATAAATGTCTTGCTGGTGACATGAATGAAAAATTAGTCTGTAGTAGTAAAGCCGACACAGCATGGGGCACTCTAAGTGTTAAAGGATGAAACAAAACTACAAGTGAGCTTGCTTCTACAGCTAATGACGCTGCTATAACTGCTCTAACACAAGGAGGCATAGCACATGCTACACTGTCTAGCTTAGAGGAATAATAAGCTACTGGTTTCAACTTATCTCCATGTTTTTGTGTCAACACTGACGTCATAAAATGACCCTTACAGTCCACCATTTGTATGAAAGGTTTTGCATAGTCAGGAAGTGCTAACGCAGTACTAGACACCAAGGCTTGTTTTATTTCAACAAATGCTTTTTCACCCTCATCTGACCATTTTAGACGTGCATTCATATTTATTGGTTCATCATATATCATTTTACTCATTGGGTTTGTCATTTCTGCATAATTTGCTATCCACTGTCTACAATAATTGGTCAATCCTAGAAATGACATCATTTGTTTTTTTGTCTGTGGCTTTGGTGCTTTAAGTATTGCTTCTTTTCTCCCTTCCACTACACTACGGCCTCCTGCACTCAGACAATGTCCTAAGTATTTTACAGTTTTCTTACAAAATTGTAGCTTCTTTTTGCTCACTTTGTGGCCATTTTCTGCTAGAAATGTTAATAGTGCTAATGTATCTATTTTACACGACTCTTCATCAGGTGACGCAATTAACACGTCATCCACATACAGTAGAATCTGGCTTCCTTTTGGTGCATTAAATTTTGCTATATTTGCAGACATTATTTGTGCATAGATCGTAGGACTCTCACAATAACCCTGAGGTAACCTAGTTAGTGTGTACCTCTGTCCTTCATAAGTGAATGCAAACCAAAACTGACTTTCTTTATCTATCGGGATTGAAAAGAAAGCATTACTAATGTCTATTACTGTAAATACTTTAGACTCTGGTCTGAGTGAATTTAATAAAGTGTGTGGGTCTGGAACACAAGGTGCTCTTTGAACTACTGCATTGTTTACAGCTTGTAAGTCTTGTATCATTCTCCAGCCTACAGAAGGTTCTTGTTTTTTCACTGGAAATATGGGACTATTGCATGGTGAGTCATTACACTCTACAATCACACCTGCCTGCTTTAGACTTTCTATTTCTGGTTTAATTCCCTCTATTGCATCTGGTTTCAATTGATATTGTCTCACACAGGGTCGAAATTCAGATTTTGGTCTAATTTTTACAGGTACCACTCCCTTAATAAGACCTACATCGGATGGTCCTTTTGACCATAAGTGCTCAGGTATCTCACTTAATGCTATCTCATCTTCCTCTGTTAATTCTAGACTTTGTCATGGTATTTGCTCTTCATCATCAGGATGTTGTAGTTTTTGAAATGGCGTCAAAGTTACTGACCAATACAAGGACTTCCGCACCCAATTGTGGCACCCCGTTTCAGTTGTGGGGCTGGTTGCCACCCAGTCTTTGCATCTTATGCATTCTTGCATGAATTCTCCAACATTTCTCCATTCCCAATCAGTCGGTTTGATCAATGAAATATGCGGTGGGAATATATTTCTGTATAAGGCTTTTTGTTCCTCATTCCTCCAATTTATCACAACGTGTGCTGCAGCTACATTAAACGCATCTGTATAGACATACGTTATTGTAGCTTTCACAGGACCCGCACGCTGCAATTTTTCAAAATAGTCAGTATCAGGCCCTGGCCCTGTCTTGAGCCATGTAGTTACATGTAATGCTTCCTCTGGCATTACTGCCTGATAACCAGGAACTGCTGCCTTTGCCTCTTGTATCAGTGCCGACGCTGTTTTACCTGCATCATTGTTAGGTAGTGTGAGACCATACCAATATCGTGGTTGGCTATGACCTTGAATGACGTATAACTCTTGTGTTTGAACGTCACGCATCCTCTTTACCTGAATATTACCTCCCTCATCAGGCATTAGGACTAACCCTAGACCCGCAAGTGCATCTCGACCAAGTAAGTTTAAAGGACATTCAGGATAATACAGCACTGTTAGATTTACTGTCTTCCCTTTTGGATCTTTTATTGTAACAGGACTTGTTAAAGGAACTTGTGCCACATTACCATTTGCAGCCCTTACTGTCACTGTTTTCTTACTGCAAACCATTCTAGGTACTTTTGTGTTTATTGTCGTTTTGCAAGCTCCTGTGTCACATAGGAAATTAGCTTCTACTCCATTTACAATTAGAGTTATTTTGGGCAGGACTCGTCCACACCCTAGTGCGGCCTGCAAATCTACTTGAATTTTTCTGTCATTTTCCTTTTCCTGGTCATAAGTCCGTTGTGCATCTAACATTATGTCCTTTTCATTCCAATTACAGTCATCTGGGTCAAAGCATAAGTCTGGTGTGTCGTCCTCATCATCTAACCAATACCCCCCTGGTTGTTGTTCTAGTCATGCTGACTGTCCTGGCACCTTGTTATGGCCCCGCCCTCTGGGCTGGAACCCAACCCACTCTGGGCAGTCTCTCTTCCAGTGTCCTGTCTTACCACAAAACCAACACTTATCGTCAGGCCCCTCCTCTGCTGCTGGACCTGCTCTCGAAAAGGCATTACCTCCCCTGCCTCTTCCTCTGCCTCTGCCCCGTCCTCTATTTCCTCTGCCTCTGTTTCCACCAAAAAACAACTCTACCTGCTCCATGGAAAAGATTTGACTCTCCCTATCTTTTTTCTGTTGTTTATTTCGTATTACTTTATCTGCATGCATTGCTTGATCAATGTACTGATTTAAAGTACCTGTAGCAAAATGTATGTAATGTTTGTCAACCCAATTTCGTATGCCTGGTTTTGAGTTAGTGTGCAAAGCGTTTTTTAACTGCTGTTTATATGCACACTCTTCATTTTCCTCGTCTTCAAGTCCACTATGTGTTTTAAACACCTTTGTCAGTCTGTGTTTGTACTCCTCAAAACCCTCGTCTTCCTTTTGTTTAGTTCTATTTATTTCCATATAGTTTGCTCTTCTTATGAATCTATTTTGTATTCTTGCCCTCAGTGCATTTAGTCTCTGTCTCAGCTCTTCTGAATCATGAGTTAAAATAGTTGGAGGATTTCCAACAACTGGGTTCCAATTTCCTTTTACTGACGCCCAGTGGTGTCCCAAAGCTTTCCTGTATACTCTCTCTGTTTCTTGTCCATCTAAATTATATGACGCCTTTAATTGGTCCATTCCTTCTAAGAACTCGGTAACGTCTTCAGTGGGTAAGACTATCCCTTTAAGAGCACTATCTATATCACTTTCTGTCCATGGCCTGTGAACTAGAATAGTGTCTGGGTGTCTCCCTCCCTGCACATCTTCTACATCTAATAACTGTCCAGCTCTGGGGTTTGCAACTTGTATCATAGGAAACATTCCTGTAAACTGTGTTTTTTGTTCTTGTGTTACCCCCTGTAACGGTGTTGCTGTTATCAAATCCCCCTGCATAATAGGAGCACTCGGATAATATGAGTAACTCTGAAGTTGCGCTTGTTGTGGCTCTATCTGTCTTATAATTGTTATTGGATCGCTCCCCATCTGCTTGTTGTATTCTATTTTTATACCCTGCTCTCTCGCTTGTCGTCTAGTCTGTGCACTGCTTATTTTTTGCACCTCGGCTGCTAACTCACGATATGTTGGATAGGGAGGAGGCGCCTCTGCTTCTCCCCCCACTGCTCCTATTTCCTCTTCTGCCTGAGTTTGTATTTTTGGCTCTGGCTGCGCTGCAGTTACGGTTGCCAAATCGTCTTCCTCTTTAGAAGTAAACATTATTTGTTTTCGTTTAGCTTCAGCTTGGCCTGTTTCTCTTGTTTTCGCTAAATCTAGCCATTTTTCCAAATGATAATATCCATGTTCACACATTGTTTTTTCTTTATTTTTGCATTTTTCTTTAATTTTATTTTGTAGTTCTAATATTTTAGTTGTTTTTAGCTCGCCCTGAAACTTGTACTTAGTTATCCACAAATCTAATTTAGTACATTTATCAGGATATTTTGCGTGCACGGCTTTCCAGTCTTTAATATGTAGTTTATCTTTTGGGGTGGGCTTGGCATTTTTATTTCCCATTTTTTAACTCCTTACTTTTTAACTCCTTACTTCCCCCTTTTTTTTTTTTTTTTTTTTCTCAATTTAGTCCAGCTGTATCACTCCTAGTGAGGTCTCTATAGCTGGGATGTTATTTGGTCGAGACAGTGATTAACGATTACTGTGGTATTTCTCTCTTCAACCTCGTGTGCTAGGTGGAGAAATCTTGCCTTCGTATCCACAGCAACTCACTGTATTACTCTCAACCTTTTGGTATGAGACTCCTCACCTAGTGGTGTGAGCCTCCACTCACTCTTCATTCACACACACTTTTCCCTTGTTGCTTTCGCAATATTTAAACACGTATCGGGCTTTTGTACCTGCCAGTAAATTTCTCTATTTACCCGGTAACGGGACTCCGTGTCCCTTTTATTTCAACCTATATAGAGCCTAGGATATGATAGGGTTTTCTACGCGCATGACCCTCAGTCACACCGTCTTTTTAACAAAATTCCTACTCACTGTCTTGTCTTCCTTCCTCGGCTCCCGTCCACCGTCAGACTCCAACAAAGGCCGCAGAGCCAGTCCCGGAAAAGGTCTCAGATGCTGTGGCCACAGTCTCTCCTGGGTCTCCGACGCCGGCTGGAGTCCTCGGGCGTTGGGATCCGGCTTTCGAAGGACCAAATGATAGGTTCAGGTTAAGTTCTGCAACCCCGCTAGTGTAAAGAAGAAAGACAAGAGAGATTAATTTAGTTTTCTCATGAGGAGAGGGAACGGAGAGGAAGGCCTTCAGTTACATCTACTCGCTCTCGTGCTCCGAACCCTCTGAAGTCTCTACCGCCCCTCTCCTCTTTTATTAAGATTAGGTTACCCTAGTTACATGACCACTGCCTTATCTCAAGGGATGGGGGAAACATAATAAAAAGGCAGTGGGAAAACAGGATATCACTTCACATCAAAATATTCAATGTCATCGTGACTTCTTTCCACTTCCATGGTGGCCACCCAACAGATGTTTCCTTGTAAGTTGATTATGGTGACCTTTTGTCTATTCGTGTCTTCCTGCAAAACACGATGCTATTCTGCAACTCAGAATACACAGATTACAACACGTACTTAAATTCGCATTACAATATGCATGTGAGAATATGTGAGAGTGAACAATAGAAAATAGTACATAACAGTGAACATGTTACCTTTAATAATACTCAGTGAGATAAAAATACATAATGAATCCATCAATTACTTAAGTGTGTAAAGTACAGACTCATATGCAGTAGTTGTAGTAGTCGCCAATTTTGAACAGTTACTCTGTGCACTTGAGTTCTTTAAATCCCTGCTCAAGACACACTTTTTTCTTTTGCATTTGATCCCAGAGAGCGAGAGATAAGCTTTGGCTGCTGTTGTGTTTTTCTGCACTTTTATTCTTCTAAACTATTGTTGTCTGTATAGCACTTTGGTAAGTTCTGCTTTGCAATGTGCTTTACAAATAATATTATTGCTCAAGTAGTGGTCATTAGTCTTGTTTAAAATAAAGCCATTCATCTTTACGTACAGCGAAGGCCCAGTGAGAATGCACGAGTTTCTTTTTCATGGCGGCTGTTTTTTCCCTTGTAAATTTACATATTATAAATACATAAAAGGTCACACGCTCTAATGTTTGGGTGGAGCGCCTTTAGCTTTGATTACAGACACATCAGATTGTAAATTGTAAAGGACTATCCATGAAACCTTTTCTACCAAACCTCAAACTAAGAACAGTCTTTGGAAACTGTTCTGTTGGACTATATGGACTTCAATGTCCAGAACAGTTTAGTCCTGGTTTAGTCCTGGTTTAGACCTGGTTTAGTCCTGGTTTAGACCTGGTTTAGTCCTGGTTTAGTCCTAGTTTAGACCTGGTTTAGTCCTGGTTTAGACCAGGTTTAGTCCTGGTTTAGACCTGGTTTAGTCCTGGTTTAGACCCGGTTTAGACCTGGTTTAGACCTAGTTTAGTCCTGGTTTAGACCTGGTTTAGTCCTGGTTTAGACCTGGTTTAGTCCTGGTTTAGACCTGGTTTAGTCCTGGTTTAGTCCTAGTTTAGTCCTGGTTTAGTCCTGGTTTAGACCAGGTTTAGTCCTGGTTTAGACCTGGTTTAGTCCTGGTTTAGACCCGGTTTAGACCTGGTTTAGACCTAGTTTAGTCCTGGTTTAGACCTGGTTTAGTCCTGGTTTAGACCTGGTTTAGTCCTGGTTTAGACCTGGTTTAGTCCTAGTTTAGACCCGGTTTAGATCTGGTTTAGTCCTGGTTTAGACCTGGTTTAGACCTGGTTTAAACCTGGTTTAGACCTGGTTTAGTCCTGGTTTAGACCTGGTTTAGACCTGGTTTAGTCCTGGTTTAGACCTGGTTTTGTCCTGGTTTAGACCTGGTTTAGCCCTGGTTTAAACCTGGTTTAGTCCTGGTTTCTGGCCCCAAGAAGAAAACTTAAAAATATTATCACAGCATGTAATGTTATTGGTCCAAGTGTATTTAAATGGAAGTTATTGAAGGACGGGTCAAATGCAGAGAATGGATTCATGGGGACAATAACGTACCTGAAGTCAGTTTTGTTCAACCTTTTTGAGTTTGAGTTTTGAGTTTGAGGCACACCACAAATGGGTTGGTTTAATGCTCCCTTTGAGTGGCCCAATGTTTGAAATCAAGACGATCTGACTGCCATCTGGAAGTCATGTTCAATCTAAAGAGAAGTTAGAAAACTAAATAACTGTATGTAGCACATTGTCAATACCCTTGAGTCTGGTTCTTTGAATTTGGCAATGGTTGTTTTATTTACTTTTATTCAATAAGACGTTTTCTCAGGACACTCCAAAGCGGTAAATTATTCCATTAAATTCATTGGTGATTCTGGAAACTCACATTAAAAACTTTTTCAAGGCACAGCTGGTAACACCTCAAGGCAAACTATTGTTCCCCGGCACACACACTGGTAGAAAGTCAGGCTCTTAAATAATGCAGAAATTGCACACAGTATACAAGAAAACTAGGAAATGACAAGAAACCGTGCATGAAAACGTAAAATGAAGTCTGTGGCTGCTCAAACAGAGTTAAAAGACCATGATTAAAAGTATTTTTTTTTTCTTTACTTTTTAGAAAGAGCTGCACATGCACAGGGCCTCACAGACCACTAGGGGGCTCCAAGGTGAAAGGTCTTCTGAGGTAAATACAGTACACGCTTTGGTTTTCCTGATATTTAAAATGTCCTGTGCACTGCAAGTTCTGCAAGTGACAAAAGTATGAAGGGTTAGTTTTGTCTCCGAGGATCAACAGAAATATACAGACCAGAGACAGAACAAGCTTTTTCTCAATCACATTTAGTAACCTTTCAATTTCAAGCATTTTGTCTCGCATCTTCATGATTTGTTGATTGTTTGGATGAAAATAGGCTTCGTCTGTCTGATTATGCAAATAGTAAAACACAGTGGTGCCTGACCTTTTTGTCTCATCTGCAAGCTGTGTCTCACTTTCCAAATGTCTCTGGTACAAGTGAGTCTTTCATCAAATCAGTCAGCTCTTGTAGAGTGCAGGTGTAACATTGTCATCTTTACTTTCTGACCCAGTTATCACAGTTTCCCCTTAAAGTTTTACAGCAGCACCCTGAAGTACACACAAAAATCACAATGACAGTGTTAAAGGAGACTTTTTCACCTGGTACTGAGTGTAACCTACTCGCTGTCCTCTTGATTGTTGGGGATGTTTGGTTGTGGTGGGTGTGCTTTTTCAGGTGAACACAGCTAGGAGCAATCACCCCCCTTTTTAAGCAGCACATTCTCTGTGTGTGTCACCCTATAAGGCAAGCCGCTGCAAGCCAGCAGCCCGCAGATGTAATGTACGCACCAATACTACATTTCCCACAATGCAACGGGGACGCGCCGAGCAAGAGGCGGCTTCATTTTATTAGCAGTCTTTAGCATAACAGCAAAAGTTATCTTACAGATACCCATCAACAATGGCAAAACGGAAGGTATTTTATTGTATTTCAATGCAATATATTTTCAAAATTATTTCAGTTGAGTGAATGATAAAAAATTGTTGATATTATTTATTTCTTTGAAGTTGCCTAAATTCAGCCCACTTTTGCTAAATGAGAGAATATATTTATGGTGCCTTGAATAATATCACTTCATTCATTTAATGTTCATGTTATGAGTTTTTTTATATAAAGGACATTTGTATTTTGTGCCTGTTGAAATTAAAAATTACTGACAGAGTCATATTGTAATATATTTGTTATGTTTTCAGTAGGTCAAATTTTGGTTTCAATGAACATTGGACAGTCCGGCCCTCGGCTTGTAGCCAAATGTTTTATTTGGCCCTCCGTCCATTTGACTTTGACACCCCTGCTATAAGGCATCCCTTGTAATGAAGAACTGTAAGTAACAAGTTGACATTGTGTAACTCGTGTCTCTTTTCTTGTGTCTCTGTGTGTCGCTCTTGTGCGAGGGGAGTGCTTGGTTTGCCTGAGGGATCAGAGGTGGTCTGGACATGCACAAGGCTTTTATCAGCATCATTGGCCTACCTGGCGTCTCCAGCAAACCCCCGCCTCCATTTTTGCACTCCCCTCAGCCCTGAAGCCCAGCACACAAGCACTTTAGTTCAGGAAAACTTCCATTTTAACTTGGACTTTTGACCTTTTAAATCGTTGTTATAAATCCTCATTTTTACTACTCGGCCTTGTCTGACTGCTTTTGTCCACAATACACACTGGTTGTCAGAGACCTTGTGGGTGTTACACTTTAAAATATAACAAAAGTAGATCATTATTTCACATTACGTTCATTGTAAGCTGCAAAATTGATCTCCAAGTGCATAGAAACAGGTCCAAAACTGCAGAACTGTGATATTTCAGAATAAAGAGAAAAGTAAACATTTAAAAGATGGTTTCTTGTTTAAAATATGTCACTATGTTTTTCAAGTTTATCGTTACTATTATTGAAATGTTTTCCTTAAATATAAATACACTAATGTTGGCACTACAGACCATCTTTGACATCCCCATCCCACTCAATTTCAGAACTGTGTATTTGGGTCACAAAACCCTGCCGTGGGCAATAAATGGATCATTGGAACATATTCTTGCCGGCGGTGAAGAAGGCCATAGATTTTATGTTGATTTAGATCGTGTAGTTTCGTTGGATGTGTGCCATTTGTGTTTTTGTTATTTAAGAACGTTCAGGTTTTTAAGAGCAGGCTCAAGACCCACCTTTTTAGCTTAGCTTTTGATTAATATTTATTATTTAATTTGTTTAATCTTACTTACATCATTTATTTATTTGGTGGAATGTGGGCATGTGGCAGTTTTTAATGCACTGTAAAGCACTTGTGTTACGTTTTTATGTATGAAAAGCGCTTTATAAATAACATTTGATTTGATTTGATTAATTTATTCAGTGCATTTTTTGTCGTTCTATGGTCATGCTCTGTTTTGTGTGTTTAATTTCTGAAGAAAAAAACAAACAAAAACAAAACAATAAATAAATAATAATAATAATGAATGAAATACAAAAAATTCAACCACACCAGTTACGTCACTTCCTCACCAAAAGCATGCGTGCACTCACCGGAGAGAGAGAGAGAGAGAGAGAGAGAGAGAGAGAGGGACGCACCGAGCCACGCACCGAGCACCGAGCGAGCCCCTCATTCCGCCTCTGCCGCCCGTCGGACTCACTCCTCCGCGGCCACAGACGGAAGGCGCGACCTGGAGCTGTCCATGGTCTCACGTTTCCAGACCCGTCCCCTCTCGCAACTCGCACCAACAAGTGTTCATCGGACCACAGCACCGCACACGGAGCCGCACAACTACTTTTCCCACTGCGCTTCCGTAGACGAGGGCATTACGCGCCTGTTTCCACCGCTTTTTCTGCCTGGTTTTGTTGCAGTGACGCCGGAGCCGGTGACACCAGAGAAGCCACCTGACCTGCTCCTGGACATAAGCCTGCATTAACGATCGCGCACCGCCTGCTACGTCTACTACGGGACGACTTGGCCGGAGTTTACCGCCGCGTGCGTCGAGGTTTGCGCCTGAAATGGAATAAAACAACGCCGTAACTAAACTACGATACGGCAGCGAAGTGTAATTACGCGCGAGAAGAGTTGGAATTAAACATAAACCGCTTTTGGATGAAGTAAACTTTTCGAAAAACAGCTCGAGTTGCTACGTCGCGGACCCCTAGCACGCTTTACGCACGGATTATATCGATTAAAAACGTCGTCCTGCTAAAAATGTGGCGCTACTGGAAACGTAACCCGCTCTGGTGAGGAAAGTCACCGATCCAAATGCACTGACAATCGTTCGTGATCCGTGGAATTTATGAAAAACCTGCTCTTTTTGACGTGGGGAATATTTTGGATCAAGTTGGAGCTATGGAATATCGTCATTTTGGAAATCCTGTAAACGCAGCTGATTTGTATGTTCCTGTTGGACCTTGGGATTTCGCACTACGCCTCGATGCTCGGTTCTGACGTCGAATTTAGGTTGTAAAGTTCGTCATTGCGTCCCCATGTTGAAGTTTGAGTTGTAAATTGAATATACTTATTGTTATAACTTGCATTTGAAGTTTAAAATACGCCATTTCTGTCTGTGAATTAATTCTACTTGTGACTAGCTGTATTTTGGTCCTCTCGACTGTATATGATACGATAGTGCAGCTTATATACAACCACGTACTTATAAAATATAAAAATTGACCGATATCTTTCATAGTTGTTGTGATAAAGCTTGTTCACCAGTTGCACTGCACTCAGGCGCTGGTTTAACTGGACTTTCTCTGTTCTCTGTTCCTCTATCAGAAATTTAACAGGAATATTTGACGATATTGAATGAAGTAGAAGTGGATATGTGTTGGTGACGCGTCAGGAGGTGGAGGAACATTGTGAGAGGTTCTATTGATAGCTGTTTTGTACCAGTTGGATTGTAAATAGTGCTTAAACATTTGTGATTTGGATGAACATTTGGGAGAAGACTGAAAAATTAACTGGTAAATCCATTTGTAGAGGTCTGAACCACAAGGTGAACAGATTGTAGGGCTGAACAATCGAGGAAAAATACCTTATTGCTATTTTCCCGGAAAACATTGTGATAAGAGTTGCAGGTTTACAGTTTAAACTCTTCCAGGAGCTTTAATGTTTATTAGAGGACTGAAATCTGAACTGACAAACCAATCCATAGAGATCTAAATTCTAAAAACACGATAAGATATGATGTTTTGTTGTTTGTAGAAGAAATTATATTACTAAAACAATTGCAGTCTTCGCAATATATCTTGCCGCTCCAACATATTTATTATCTAAGTTGTCCAGCCCTAACTGTGGACACTTCATTGGAAAGAGTAAAGTAGTTTCCGATCAGTTGTGCGATGTCTCCAGCCGCAGTGTCGTCCTCGGGCATGGTCCCCTCCTGGCTGCGTCCCTCTCCGTCCGCCGCTCTGCCCGGGCTGCTCTCATGCGCGTAGGACAGGAGCACCATGAGCAGCACAGACCTGGAGCGCGTGTCCCTGTGCTCCTCCTCCGCCAACTCCGTCTCCTCCGCCCGCACGCTCTCGGCCAACGTCCGCAAGCTGCACAACGCGCTGAACCTGCTGCTGTGCGACTCGGAGCGGGAGCAGTTCATCCACTGCCTGAACGTCTACCACTCCAAGAGGAACGTGTACGACCTGGTGCAGACCCTGAATGTGATCCTCAACGTGCCCAGTAAGAGACAGCTGCTGCCCATGCTGCGGCTGGTCATCCCGCGCTCGGACCAGCTCCTGTTCGAGCAGTACACGTCCGAGGGGCTCTACCTCAAGGCCGAGCCGGGGCAGGCGGCCAACGGGACAGCGGAGTCGCCCGTGCCCCCGTCCAGCGCCAGCCCGCCTCCCCCGGGACACTTCTCTCCAGAGGTGAGGGGGATACAGCAGGAACAGGAGCAGGTTTAAGGTGGGGCTGGGAAATTAATTTAGAGATCGAGAGGTTGAGATTCAGTCACGTCTAATCGTCAGTGATATGGTTCGGGTTTGTCAATCGAAAGACACCGAAACATGAGGTTTGGAGCAGAAGTCACACTTTGAAGGAAAAAAAATGTGATTTTGTGTGTGTTAAAAGGAAGCGTTAACCACTGTTAAACCACCAACAATGATCTGTCATCAAAAACACTGTGTAGTTACTTTTAGCTTCATTCACGCTAGTTTGATGAATCCTGGTTAGAAAATCCTCTCCGACCGTCAAAAACAGTCCCTGCACTCGATGAATGACATTTTCCAGAGAATCATATGCTGTTTTAAGTCCTTAAATCATTGCTAGACTCTGAGCCTTTCTGCCGTCTAAACACGATAACTGTAACATGTTTAGCAGCCAGTAGATGGCGCCTAAACTCAGTTAAGTGCCAGGGCAAACAGCAACAGATAGATGTTAATTTTGTTTTTCTAAACAACTTTTTAAATTTAGTTCTAAAACAAGAGATGCCAAACTTAAGGCACTCAGGAGCATGTTTAAAGGCTCAAAACAATATTAAAAATGCATAATATTTTTCCTTTAAATGGCGCAGATTAAAAGTCTGTATAGTTTATGTTCATGAAATCATTACTAAAAGCCATTTTTATTGTTGTTTTTGAAAAGACTAAATCAAATCTAATTGAAAATTGAGATCAGTACAAGCAAATAAAATAATGTTTTTTCCATATTGCCCAGCCTTAGGTTTAGGTTTAGGAGAGGGAACATACAATTGCATAAAACATTTAATTAGACCTATACGTTTAGTCTGACACATCTGTCCCAATTAGTCCAAAGTCTTTCAAAATTGTCTATTTTCCAATGGTTTAAGACTTCTTGTAGCCAGATCTGTTTTTCAGAGTTGTTTTTAGTGTTGACATGGAAGACAGCCCTAAAATCTGTTTAAGTATCTGACCAGACACATGACAGCATCACGTGACACATAATGCATAATATGTGTCCTTTAAACCATGTAGAATCTTTGAAATGACCCAGAACGTTTCATGATTCACATATTTTGTTTGTCAGTTCCCGGTGGCGTTGCGAGGCTCTCCGGACAGCTTCAGCACCAGCAGCGATGGCACGGCTCCTCTGGTTCCTCTGCTGGGGAGGAACTTCATCCACGAGCCGCCGGGAGAGCCCCGTCAGGTCAGCATGAAGCGCCACAAGAGCCAGGAGGGGCTGGGCTTCAGTATCCGGGGCGGCTCCGAGCACGGCGTGGGCATCTACGTGTCGCTGGTGGAACCCGGGAGTCTGGCCCAGAAACAGGGGCTCCGCGTCGGGGACCAGATCCTCAAAGTCAACGACAAGACGTTTGATAATTTCACACACGCAGAGGCCGTAAAGGTAAGAGAATATTTAGGTTCTTTACGCTGTGCTGCTGGCTTGTTCTCGCTGTGTTTTAAAATGTATAGTTGTGATAAGTTGGAAAAATATCTCAAAAGTTGTCTTGTATGTTATGATTTTTTTGTCGTACAAAGGATGAATAGAAATGATTATTTTTGATTAGTCGAGCAGTCAAAAAATTATTTCTATTGGACGTCTTTTTGAATATGTCATCCAACAGGTAAAGGTTGAAGTATGATGACTGAAGGCATTGAGATAGAAAATATATATGGATAATTTGTATTATGGATGGAAATAAGAAATATTCTTTGTATTATTGATTTAATAATGCTGCTGTATTTGTTATCAATGTTTTTTCATTGATTTTTGGAATCAAAGACAAGAAGAAACTCCTATCTGAATCTCACAGCGGGCCTCACGCTGATGCTGTATCATAGTTCTTTCTGTATTGACCTTTGTCATTGACTTATAGAACAACTTCACCCAATAAAACAGTCTGTAAAGATCCACTATAAATCAAATTTATCAAATTAATTTGACTGTTATGTTCATAATAATTTAGCGCCTCTCCACCATCTCCCTTGCAGCTGCTTTTAAAGAAAAGCTAGCACCCATTTAACAGCTCTTTACTCCTTTAACCTTTAAAAATTATGATCTGCAAAAATATGTACTAAAAGTTTATAGGCATTGTCTTTATCAATAGTAAAAAAAAACCATTACAAATCTCGTCAGATCTCGGAAGCTAAGCAGGTCGGGGCCTGGTTAGTACTTGGATGTGAGACCGCTGGAACACCAGGAGCCAGGGGGGGGGGCGCTGGAGGAAGCTATCATCGTGTCCTACTCTGAATGTGTATGTGTTATTGGTGGTCAGAGCGGCTGATGTTTTTGATAATTTTGTTTTTCTGTGTCTTTGTCTTTTGGTTGATAAGAAAATCTCCTCCTACTTGTTTCTGAGCAAGTGTTGTTCACTTGGCTAAAATATTCCAAAAACATTTATTTCCATGGAGAATGTTTCGAAATATGGTTTAAACTTTCTATTTGTGTGCCACAGTGCCGCCAGCTCACTCTCTACCTCCAGAAAGTTAAACATTGGCTCTAACCTTTGCAGTTGACTTATGAACCCCTCCGCTCAATAACACAGACTATAACGCCTCTCTCTGGCTGTAATTCATTAGCTTGTTTTCCGTGGCCTTTATGGAGCAGCGCCTCACACATACATGGCATGTTTTCCATAGGTTCTATTTAAATCTCATCCACATGTCTGTAGCATCGACCCTATCGGCGTTTCCATTGACACAGCAGCAGCAGCAGCAGACTGTCTGTTTTGTATTGAGCCGGTGCCGGAGCTGTCCGTGGTGCTGATGGCATTTTTACCACTGCACTGAGGGATTTTACAGCAGAAAATGGTATTCAGTCGATCCCTATTGCTGGAAGAACGATGTGAAATGATAGAAATTGGTTGTGATTTGTTTTGTGTTATTCAAGTAATTATGTAATAGCACTGAAGGAACAAATGTGGGGTTGTTATGAGATGAAGTAACACAATAAATGTTGATGTACATACTCTTTCTCTCTGTGGAGGCATTACACTGGCTAAAATTAATTTAGCAGAACATTAACTTGAACCCTAACCTTAACCTAAATGGACCCATACTGTATCTTAACTTTCAACCATGTTATTTGATCCGACATTGAAAGATTTACCTCATGAAGATCTTTTTTTTTTTTGGTTCCTACAAAGAAAACTATCCTGAGTTGGGTATAAGAACAACCAAAATTTGTACTCAAGTAACGTTATCTTAATGTATGATTCCTTAAGCAGAAGTGAAAAGTAGCGACCCAAATAATTAAAGGCCCTCTACCTCATTTTTACTGTTTTGAAATGTGAAAAACAGAACTAGGTCACATTGAAGTCTATACAGCAGTCACATGCACAGAAAAATAGACTCAAAAATGACAAAAACAAATCATCTGAAGGTAAAGCATAAGAAATGTTGAAAGTTTTTGTCACTTACACTTACTCAAAGTGATAAGAGGAACCAAAACTCAAGTAAAAGTACTACATCTAGTCAAATATATAGTGTTTTCTATATCAGACAATAGGCAAGAGATGAGGTAATTACTTTGACATTTTTCGTCTGTAACTTCTGCCTTCCTAAGCACGGTCAACCTGAAGGACGACCGCCGTTGGGTGGTTGTTTTTGGAGTGTGTGTCCCATGTGCTGGACAGTTGGTAAGCTCCATGGTCTCTATCCGTTGTGGACGCGCCTCTTTTGCTGATGTCGATTGCTTCTTTGATCCGGCGCTTGTATTCATTTGACTCCTGGTTGATGATCTGTGTGTTGTCCCAGTCCATTACGCGTTCGTTGTGTTTGCGGTGATCTAATTAAGAAGTCAAGTCTTTACTTAGTCTACAGGTTTATACATATTACTCAAGGAAAAGTAAAGCTATGGTGCCAGAAAAGTGCAATTTCTTCAAAAGTAACCGGGTGCGTGTACAGATTTCAGTCTCCACAATGTGACACGCAAAGAAGATACTAGAATTCAAACCATTTCTTCAAGGTCTTCCAAAGTGCGCACTTGAACTCTGGTTAGTTTATTTAGAAGAGTCCTCTCACTCACTCGCTGCAGATAAAAGCCCGCCAAACACGGAGGCACGCGTTGTAGCAGTTCTGTGTGCTTATTTTGGTCGTATTGCCATATTTTTCCTCTCTCAAATATGTGCAGGATTTAAAGGGATTGTCGGTGAGACGCGTGTCCTCATGAGATACCAGAAACTCGGTCGCGTACAAACGTATCTGAAGTAGCAGCTGTACAAGGTTTTGTGAATCTGGAGCTGGAACTTTTTTAGATCAGATTTGACTTGACTTGGGCACAGGATGTCTACAAGATTGTAACGCGATTGTTGTTTTGGAGACGTGCGGGAAATAGAATTGAGTGTCAGCAAACTGCAAAAAGACCTGTAGAAATGAGTAAATAAGAAATGTGTTGTGTCATCTTCCAAAAAAGGGTATAATGAGGTGATATTTCTGCATTTTTGGGGCTCATTTTACAGTATGTTTGTGCGATTCCTCAACCAAGACTTTTACTTAAATGCTTTACCAGATTTCTGATGCTGACTGCAAAAATAGGAATATGACAGATAATTAAATACACAATTAAAACATGATTGTGAGTTGTAGATGGGTTGCCCCCCAGAAAATAATAAAAATACACTCAAAAATACAGGTACTAATTGATATTGAAACTAGTATCGAAACACATTTGAACAAGTATCGATACTGAAAATAATTACATAAATAGGACAAATAAGGACTTTTCCTACACAGTCTAAGAACAGTTTTGGTCTTTATCGGATAACAACTTTTCTGGTGGAGAGTCCGCCATCTGCTTGTCTACTTGGAGATGTAACTTTGATTTAAATATTCCACAGTACGATTTGAGAAAATAGCTAATTGGGGGACAATTGTTGCTATTACGGTTAGATTTTCAAATCTCATTATCAAAACTTCACATTTTATTTTGTTGTTTTGAAGGAAATTAAGGTACTTCAAAAACGATTTGCTGATTGCGTTGGTTCAAATTTCGATTCGACTGTGATGTGTATGACGTTAAACTGTCTTTGCATTTAATAAGCTTTATTTTATTGCGCTAGATTGCCTTGACAAACATGCTTTCTTTTTGTGAGCAGGGGTAAAGAAGGAAAACATTTTGTTCTAAAAAGAGTTCTAAGTTTGTTTTTGTTGTGGAATTGAAATTGGCATCCAGAATCAAAAGTATTGAATTTTAAGTTTAAGTATTGTTACAGTTAGACCTGCTCGATCACGATTATTTGGCGCATAATCACGATATATTTCAAACAATTACTTCTATATTGTCAAAAGGATTCTGTAGAGAAAGTATAGGCCGAATATATTTTATTAGTCATGTAGTAAAAGTGCCTTTGCTCCAGCCCTAGTCACAATATTCCTTTTTTCTTTACTGGATGAATGTTTACAGTCGTCTGCTAAACAATTCCAGAGGCCGCGCTGGAGTGTTTCTGATGCACGGCTATTAATCTTCTATATTATTACCATTATGTCATTCTCGCTCCATCATTGTTATGTAATGACAGCTGCCGCCGTGTGAGGTCAGTGAAGGCATGGTTTGAGTGCTGTCTGGATTAATGATGTCCTGACCCCTGCACTGCTCCGACCTCCACAGGCTAACAAGACATGATGATTGGCGGCGCGCTAACGTGGCTGTCAGTGCCCGACGTGGAACCCTGTCACATTCGGCACGATTTTTATCCCTGCACATGCCTGAGAGGCTTTTGCACAAGCACTGAAGGATCTCTGGTAATCATAATTGGGACCTGTCAAATTTACGATAGAAATATAAACTGTCAAAGTCTGTAAAAATGCATTATTTGAACTGTTGATAAGTGTTAGATAACGGAGCAGAGCTGGGCAAAGTCTGACTTGTAATCCTGTAAACTGACTTAAGATAACTTTGATGATAACGAGCTCACTTTTGTTTCTCTTTCTAAGAATAAACTGTGTCGAACTACTTTAAACTAGGCCGGCTCAATTATGGCAAAAATAATAATCACAAATATTTAGCGCATAATTGAAATAATGATTAGTAGATGAACCATTCCAATGCTGGAGGAGCTTTCTCTACACTGGGTGGACTGCTCCTCGTCCGCCTGGAGGAACTCTTTAAAGCCACCTCCCTCTTGAGTGGTTGTGGCTCCACAGTCCAAGTGGATGTCAGTCCTAGTTCATCTGCAGCCTGTCCGTCCGTGGGAGTAGGATCTCTCCTTCACTGTGGTTCTCCCCGAGGTTTATACTTTTTCCCGTGGGGTTTTTTGTAGTTCGCCGCGAAGGAGGGTCAAAGGACAGGGGCATTCTGGGACAGTTATCTGAACTGCTTTCTACCTGTGGCCCATCGAGGAAACTGTTGTTGTGATTTTGGGCATTATAAAAATAAATTGATTTGATTTGATTTGATTATTTCGACAATGTAAAAATGGTTCAGCATAGAAAATATCGACATATTTTATTAGTAATGTTTCCGAAAAGTGCCTTTACTGCAGGCTTTGAGGCAAAAGGAGTGCACTTGTAATTCTGCGATTAATTGTATTTACATTTACAGCAGTTGAATAGAGTAATCATTGAAATCCTGATTATATACACGATTAATTGCACAGCTGATCACTACTTGAGACCACGCTGGACAGAACCCAGGATTCATTGTTGAAAATGAACCCCAAATGTAAAGCTCTGGATCTGAACTTTTAAAATGATAACAAAGTACAAACCAGGGGCGGAGATAGGGGGTAGGTGAAAACTGAAATCTTCCGATCACACACGCCTCAAGACAATACAGGAGTTCTCAAACATGCATGTATCAACAGGGGCGTAGCAACACATTTTGGGCCGCAGGTACAAACCTTCTCAGCGGGCCCCTAATACATTATTTTGTATATGATTTATTTGTCCCAGTAATTGTTATTTCTTCTTTTTTTGTATGTTTTGTACATGCACCTAACAATAACTTGCTTATTTATTGACATCCATTTTAGCTACCGGCCTAATTATGAGACAGTACTGTTTACATTTGCAATAAATACCAAACTAATTTCAAAAATATCTAGAAACATATTATTAGATAAGAAAATTATAATCACTAGTTTTATTTGTTAAGTTTGGCTAATATGTGAACAATCATTTAATTTGGACCCTGTGATGTCATGCATAATTGTGTCTCTCAAGTAGGGCTGGGCGATATGGCAAAAAATTATTATTACGATTTTCTTGGGGCCAGATCATGATGTCGATTTTATCATGATTCATGTTCATCTTCATGGCTATAATAGAGCTGCACTATTTAGGAAAAAAAAAAAGTGATTTTCTGACCAGTGAGATTGTGATTAGAGTTTTGATTTATAATAATAGGATTCTGTTCAATTTCACATTAATAATAATAATTAATAATTAATAATTTTGTCACTTTTAGTCATGTTTTTGTCACACTCTGTTGTGTTTGTCAAATTTAAACACGTTTTTGTCATTTATTGTCATGTCTAGTTGCATTTTAGTGTTGATTTCGTTTAATTGTGCAGCCCTGGTCTATAAGAGGTAAATAAAGTCATCTGCTCAGAGGCTTCAGACACTAAACAACAGGAGAAATAGAGTGTTTGAACAGACAGCTGCATTAAAGACACAAACGGTCAATCATGATACGACGATTTCACAAAAAATGCAGATTGTCACAGGGACCAGCTCACGATTCGATTTTTATCACCGTATCACCCAGCCCTACTCTCAAGTATTTTACTCAACCACAATGCATTTTATTACAAGTGTAGAAAAATGGGCCCCAGGGAAACCAGTACCCTTCACCCCCCCAGTCCGACGCCCCTGTGAATCAATTAAATACAACTCTGAGTAGGTTTGCGAAGACGGATCATCATAATGACATATTTAAAAGTCAAATTTACATAACGTTTCCCCTTTAACTTGAGTTCTTGTATTGCTCCTCGTCACCAGCCCATGCAGAGGATCTTCCTGGGAGCACCCGTAGCTGCTCAGTGTCTGTCACATTTAGGCCAGTGGAGCAGAGCGTTTGGGGCCAGGGAAGGGGTAACCCGACACCCCACAGCAGCTGGTCTCCCTGGAGCGACCGGCCGGTGCCTGAGGAGCAGCCACAGATAAAGAACGCTTTCAGAGAGGACTGAGAGACAGAGAGGCAGCTCAGTGTGAACGAGAAAAGAGACATTGGGAGGGGTGTATCGAGTTATTTGCTTGAGAAATGAACACTTTGATTATTTCTTAAAGTACACAACATGGTTATATATAAGAATCTACAAAGCATTTCGCATTGTTGTCCCCAGTTTGACAGTTTTTGAGAAGTTGATCATTTTACTTCCTGGTTGAAGCCAGTGTTTTTCAACATTTTTCTAGTCGCTGCACACTTTTTAGGTTTAAAATATGACACGGCACCCCACATACAATAAAAACATGACCATATCAGACCATTTAGTTAATAAAATATGGAATATAATGAGCCAAATCATGTTTGTGCTACTGTCTGGTACTTTCAATTTGGCAATAGTGGTGGTTTTGCATTCTTTTTTGGTGCAGAAGTTGCTCCGGACACTCGAAAAAGGTAAATTAGTTATTTACATCCACATTTGTGAATCCATTAACTCAAATTGGACATTTTTTCAAGGCTTACCTGGCAAAAAATGAAAATCAAGGCTGTAAGCAAGGGCCAAATTCCATGTAAATTACACAATATAGTGATCGTTTATACTGTCAGAATAATTCGTCCGTTGCTGTAAATTGGTCAGAATACCAACTCCATTGTGCTTAGTGCAGAGAGAACGTGTGCTGAGAGAGGTCTTCTACTGTTGTGTAAAAAGCCGACCTCACCAGGGCTGTACGATTTGGGAAAAGTATATAATTGCTATGAGTTGTAATTGTGATTAGACTTGCAATTATGTTTTTATAATAGGACTTTGTTCATGGCTCACATTGTCCAGGAGAATTGATAAAAAAGACTGCAGTAGGTCTATGAACTGACTGATTGGTAAAAGAATCATACGTTCCAAACTACAGAGTTAACAGCTTTAATGCAGAAAAAATGATACTTTGCGGGGGAAATTATATCACTTAAAACATTCAAAAGGTGATTGTGATTAATCATGGACATTGTTTTAGAAATCTAGAAGTCCATTTCCATCCAAAGCCATTTTTAGTCTGATGGAAACAGTTTGAGCGTCCATATTTAGACTCTCCTGAGCTCTGATTGGTCCTGCCCAAAGGGAGGAGTTATAACTGAAACTTAACTGAAGACTGTAGAACTCAACATGTTCTGAAGTGCATGGGATTAGTTTGGTAATGTTTCAGTTTTCTCTCAAATGTTGATACTGCTGGACATATTTACAATGTCCACCTTCGACAAGATCCAACTTTTAAAACATAAATTGCAAATCTAATCGCAATGTTTGACAGGAAAATCACCATCATTTATTTTCCTCCTCAAAGCAATACAGAGAAGTGCACCGTACATGAATCGAAGCTCCAAGAAAACTGTGAAATGTTTTTTTTTTGGCATATCGACCACCCTGAAGCGAGACATTTTCTTTTCTCCGTTTCTCCGTGAGCCAAATTCCCGCTCAACGAGAAGTGCCAAAACAACTGAAGTGTAAACCGGTGGCAGAAAGAGCCAAAAGGGGACTGGGCAGAATAAGGTGAATAGCTGCTGTTACGTCACTGCCACCAGACTCCTGCCACAGAGCCGGTAATTTAACCCACAACCTCCTCGTGTACAACACCGGGACACACGAGAGACACCGCAGAGACACTGGTCCTGTCTTTGTTTGCAGGCCGTGGACAGAAGAGCCGAATTCAGCCACAGACACACTTCACTTCTCGAATTGTAAGGCAGGGCTTCTGTTACTATGAGCAGCAAAGCAAAAGAATGTAAAGAAAGAAAGGGTTCATTTAAAGGTTTGAGCCTTTAATTATGCAAGACACAAGACAAGACTCATCATATATAATAGCCCACATAAATCTGAACATTTGTGGTTCATATATTTTCTTTTTTCCCCCGTAAACAACATGACACAGAACAAATAACAAAAACGAGAGAGAGAGCACACCATTTTTTACAGTCCTAAATATGTAGTCTGTCATATTCAGCCCTTTTGTCCAAGGTTCTCTGCAGCCAAAAGTATTTAGTTCATATCTTTTCATTCAGTTGATCACTTTTTATGACTAATTTACTTTAGAAAATGCTTGTTTTATGGTGCGATCTAGATCTGACCATTTCCTGGTTCAAACTGACCAATTTTTCTTTGCCCACATTGGCTTGAGATGTACATTTTTTTCAGCAAATTAAAAAGTTAAAACCTAAATAACTAACATTTTGGTGCAAGACAGACCTGGTTTTAAGTCACTGAGTCATAGGGGAAATGGCGATATGTGATATGGGTGTCAAGTGTCAAATAATAACGATATTATTGCAATATTTTTTCCTCATTTACGTATTTTTTTTCTTTTCTTTTCCAGGCATGAAGGATAACAACTCTTACTTTAAAATATAGTATCTTAGGTACAAAGGTGCACACACATTGGAGACCTTTGGAGTGTTAAAACCTGGAGTTTCTTTGTTATTTATTTATTTATTAACCTTTGTTTAACCAAGTAAGAACCCGTTGAGATCGAAACCTCTTGAATGGTGACCTCGGGCAAAATGAAAAACATAACAGCAACACAAAGTACAAGAAAAAAACATTTACATTTTAAGAGAGAATTTAAGAAATTAAGAACAAAATGTACATTTAAAGGCATCGACAATTTTTGAAATATTTACGCTCTTTGTTTTTCAACATTTTGCGGAAACACCTAAGTGAGACCAGATCGTGCAATCTCCACTCCGACTGAAGAGAATTCCAGGCTGTGGGAACAGCATAAGAAAAAGCCCTCTTTCCCCAGTCAGTTTTTACACGTGGGACAGACGAGCAAAACGTATCACGTGAGTGCAGTTTGTAATGACCGCTCTCTGCACCAGGCACACAAGTAAAAAGGGGCACATTAAATAACACTTTATAGAGCTGCTTTGTCCAATACTCTGCAAACCATGAAAATACTTTACTCAGGCATTTTAAACATTTTATTCCCCTTCATTTATGTGTGTAGGAAATAGTGGAAAATATTAAGAGGATTTTGAAGCAAGAGGTTTAACTAAAAACGTTTGAACATTTACTTCTGTACCTGGCAAACATCTGAGTGAACATTTGAGTCTGGTTGGTAAAAACAATAAAGTACGGGAAAAAAGTAAAGTAAAAATAAGCTCAGGCGCACAAGAATCGCAAGATTACTTCATTTAACAATTTGAAATCGCCCATCTTTGCAATACGCATATCGCGATAATATGTCCATATATCATGCAGCCCTGTCACTGAGACTGAATTCAGGTGTGGTGGCACGACATCCAATAAATGCAATTTTTTCATAATTGATTTATGGCCCTCTGCTTGGTTTAGATTTCAATATGCAGCCCTCGATGGAAAAGGTTTGGACCCCACTGTTGTAGATGGTTGATCACAAAAAGGTGATCTGAGTGGGTAATCAACACATTAGAGTTAAATCTGACCATATTCTGACGTTTATTTTATTTGCCCTTTGGATTAGCATCAGTCACATTGTTCACAGATGAATTCATTCAACTAACTGACATTGTTAACTCAAAAGTTGCTTCTTCTCAAAAGTTGAAGTACACTACAGTAAATGAGTTTTACTGTAAAAATTCAAATCATTCAAGTATATTCTAAAGAACATGCAGTACTCATTGGTACATGTTTAACCCTATTTTTATGGCCTATTTTTCCCAAAATGCCTGACTAAAATGAGCCCCATTTCAAACTGAAGCTGTTCTTGAACCCTTTGCAGCACAAACAAATGGCTAGAGTCTTTGTGAAGCTCAAACGCTGCTGTTTCGGCCTCTGATGTCTGATTTACTCTAATTGTAACTGTGAACAAGCTCTGCACAGAAGAATATCAGATTTTCATTTTCGACAAGATTTTCTTTGGTAAATATGTTGAGTATGTGTGTTTCCACCTTTCTAAATTAACTTCAGCTGTTATGCGTAAAACTAAATCTACCTGACCTCATGTGTGAATGATCCTGTCCTGCATTTGATCAAAAGCCACTGTTTGCTTCTACAAACTGTCACAATGAAAAGACGGGACAGGAGCATGTTCTGGTGGGTCCTGTTGTGATGACCTTCAGAGTGAGTTTCCAGTTTCTATTTTCAACTGCAGGTAAATGCTAAAATAAATAAATAAACAAACAACAATACACTCACATGACATGATTTATTTTGAATATATTCTTTATTTAACCAGGGGAGTCCTGCTGCAGAGACAGGATGTACATGTTTTCGTGGTAGGGAAACCGGAGCACCCAGAGGACACCTCCACATGCACGAGGAGAACATGCTGCTGGCACAAGCAGCTTGATTTTAGGGTACACTTACTGACATGTCACTACCTGCTTATTGCCTCGCAGACATGACGTGGTTCATGTCTCATTCTGTTTAACCTCATTCTGCTGCATGTTCCTATTACACCAGTAAGCTCTAGATATTAAGCATTAATAAGAAATAACTGCATTCCTTGTGGTACAAGCCCTAACTGCAAAATACTTCAAGGATCATAAAACATGTGCATCAAATACATACAAAACATGAGTTTTGAACAACTATTGAATAGAAAAGTCATTGTCCCTGGGTGGGGCAGGCTGGGCAAAGAGGGCTGTTGCCTTGGCAACAATAGCCCGAGTGTGTGGACATGCCTGCTTTAGGGCTGCTTCATTTGCCCTACAACAGTGACTGACTAAAGTTTGACACTTCTTTCTAAGTCTATTATTCATCGGCGCTACCATAATATTTCACATTTAAAATGCCTTGTCCTCTACCAGCTTTCATATTTCATCCTTTTTAAACTAATTTCCTGTTGTACTTTCTGTACTGTACGGCTCCAAAAGTTTATCCATGCGCAGAGCTGGATTATGGCTCAAATTAAACATTGAACCTAACCTTCAGCGCTCTTTAAAAGTCACAAAGATTAATCACAAAAGTATGTCCATAATCCTCCTGTATGAGCTGATAGGGGAGTGCTGGGATCTTTCTACTGTGAGGTCCAGGTGCAGGCAGAGGGCACAGGGATGTTAGGAGAATAAGCAGGAGATAAGCACAACATGGGATTATTCATATCATCACTGCATGTTCCGGACAGTGGCTTTAGTTAGCGTTAGAGCACAGATTTACCAAAGACCTTGACCAAACCCCAGGGACTGGGTCATTGAACAGTGAGTTCAGAACAGTGCAGGGACATCTGAAGCCGCATAGAAGCAGATCATAGGCTACAACTCCAGGGTTGGAGCTTCAAACGCAGTTCTGATCAGTTCATTCTGCCGTTGTGTCCTTGGGCAAGACTCTTCATCCACATTGTCCCTCTGCCCCAGGGCAGTTGGTTTGTCAAAAGTATTGAAAATCGGATACGAATCGACAATAAAAGTAGTATTGAAACTAGATTAGGTGTTTTGCCCAGTCCAAATGAATTCCGGAAGTTGCCGTAAGCGCCACCATCTTTTTCTGTTGTAGTTCACATGGAGCAGACGAGCTCAACAGAAAATAAGTTCTACATGGACTAAAAAGCAGTTTTCTAGCCGCCCAGGAAATCGGTGCATTGTTGACTTGTTTTTGCTCGTGTTCATTAAACATTTTAGACAAATCAATCTACTTCATATAATGTTTTAGTGAGAGACTTTTCCCTCTTTCTTCATTTGCGCGGATACCTTTAGCATCAAACCGGAAGTCCCTTTATTTACTACAAGAGTGCGGATCATAGACATAAAAAGAGGCAAAAGTGGGCGGGTCAGAATAAGGTGGATACTGGGCTGCAGGGGCTCAGTTGGCAGAGATTGTCTTCTGATCCAAAGGCCCAAGGTTCAAATCCCGCTCTAGACATAAACGTCCTTGGGTGAGCGGTCAGATCCACTGACCTGCAGGTTGGCGATGCAGTTGCTCCCTCAGGTGAATATTGCCATTGTGTCCTTGGGCAAGACACTTAACCTTGCAGTCTGCGTACACTGGTGTGTGAATGGGTGAATCGTTCCTTGCACTTGTAAAGTGCTTTGAGTGCTTCGAAGGTGGAAAAGCGCTGGATAAAAATATGACCATGGGCCAGAAAAAAGGCTTATTTGAGCAAGTATCAATAAAAAAAAATATATATATATATATATATATATATATATATATATATATATAATATCATTGTGGGATTGAAATAGGTGTTGAGTTCCATACTATGGAAATCGAGTTTGATACTTAGTAAGTTTTGTGACAAGAAAGAAGAATATACATGAAGTGGATTTAATTCTAGCAACAGATTGAATCATCTACAGCAGTGGTTCTTAAACTTTTTCAGTTGCGAACCCAAAAATAAAAATAATTCACATTCGCGACCCCCAAACACAAAAAATAGGCGACACGCAAAGTGATAAATTAGCCTTATAACTAATGTTTGCTTTTATTTAGAGAATATAGACCTAGAAAATGACTTTGATCGGCCAACAAACAGGAATCTACATTTACCACTGCATTTGAAGGGTGTCCAGCCTTGTTTAACACGATTGTATTCATTTTCCCCATCATCTGTGGACCCCTGGAAATAATTTCTCGAGCCCATTACAGTACAGTCCTGTTTTCGACCTGCTTCTTGAGGCTAGATGTTTTCCAGGTGGTACTTGGAGTGAACATTTTGAAAGCCCAGCTCTACAGGTTTGTGATGTGAGTCCATACTGTGCAGATCTGAAGAGCTCGGCCCATCGATCTCTGTACTCTGTGTGATTACTGCTCCTCACTCTATAGATTTAAGAGGATCTGATGAGACGAGGCAGAGTATTTTTAACAACACTTGGAGCAAGACTCAAAAACACAAGCACTCAGCCTAATTAGATGTGTTAGAATGTACAGCCAGAGTAGAGTGCAAACAGACTGTTATACTCTGCTGGACTTAACTATTAAATCAACACAAAGGCTACTGGATACACTGTTGATTTAAACGTGAAAAAGACGGATAATGTTTACTTAAAATAATGAAGATACAGGCATAAAGTGTTGCTAGCATCACGGTTATATTCTGATACTGAAAGACTAAAATCTGCTAATATTGCTTTGTTTGAAGTCTCTTTGGGTGCTACGGGGGCGGCTGTATGTTTATGTGATCGAATGGTTCAATGGAAGCTGTCACGAGGCGTTATTGCTTGATAACTGCACAGACAAATGCTGGAAATGCAGCACAAGTTTACCCAGCGCTCTCCCATAAACGCCTCCCACATCAGGTCAGTGCAAATCACCCGGTTATATTTTAATCTCGTCATAAATGTTTGCGTTTTAACCTCTGACAAACTTCGTCAAGATCTTCAAGAATCGACTGTATGGGATAACTGTGAGTAGGTGCAGTTACGGGTTGAAAAAGTGCCTGTTTTTATGATAATGATTCTAGCTGGCGTGGTGCGTCCTGCCATTTAAGTCAAGGTTTTAAACAACTGGAATTTCCTTTTTTTTTGGCCCGTAGGCTTCGTTTGACAGGGCAGTACAGTGTGAAATGGGGATGAGGCTGTAGTCAACTCACGACCCACACAGCAGGCGTATGTGCTATCCACTCAAAGACGAGCGGCACAGACTGACATCTTCAACAATAAATAAAAGTACTTTCTTTGTTAAACATTGTGGTTTTATGCTAGTTCAGATCAGTCCAAAACTGTTCACAAAAGGTCAAATTTTGTCCTGTGAAAGTGCTTTTTTGTGTGTTTTTGATACCTTTGACGACCATAGAAACATCAGCGCATGTCTTGTTTTTCTTCTAATAAGACAGAGGTGCAAAAAAAAAAATGCTTATTTGCTTGATGTTTTGGCTGTTCTTATTTGAAGACAAAAAACAAAATGTCTCTTCTATTTTCATTGTATTTCTATAATGTGGTTTAAAGAGACACTGCAGATGAATTGGATCCGTTTGAATCTTCTCCTGTAGTTTACTCACATAAATGTACTGTCACCATGTCATGTTTTCATGTAGAAATAAGGCAAAAATTGCCCATATTTGGGACATTTAAATCTGAAAAATGGACAGAACCAGGTTTAAACTTCTTGGTTCATTTAGTACAGTTTAGTTACAAAAATGTACAAAGGGGGATTTTGGATTTCTTATTTCGTTTTTGAATCGGACTGAAAATTGGCCTAAAAATTCCAATTTTGCCTCATTTTTTAAACTTAAAACTTTAAAGGTCCCATATTCTGCTATTTTGCCCTTTACACAGTCTATTCTAAGGGCTTTGTTGATAAAAGTTTGCGTTAACAGTTTCCAAAAAACACCCATTTCTTGGACTGGCCCCCCTCCTTGCAAAAGCAAACTGCTCACTCTGAGATCTGACCCCCCCTACAGAGAGCAGGCTGCCCCCCCCGCCCAACTCGCGCGCCTCCCCCGCCCAACTCGTGCCGAAGCCTAGAGCGGAGATGGTGCATGCGCCGCGTGCTCCGGTAAACAGCGATACACAAACACTGAATAAACATTTTCTCCTCCTGACGGTGCGTCGTGCCGAGTCCTACGTCCTGGATCTGACCTGGAGTTTGACGTGCTCCAGGGCCTCGACGACGGACGCTGCCGTTTGGTAAATAACAAGCTAACTCTTCTATCTGTCGTATCCATCGTGTAATTACTGTGTAGCATTAGCATTAGCTGTTTTTATTCTTGCGGCTGCGCGCTTCCTGGAGGCGTGGTGTTACAACCCAGCTCAGCTAGGGAAGGGGAGGTAACAAAATAAACCAAAGATGGGAAAAGGTTTAAATAAAGATGCAATTTAATGAACAGGGGAGTAAGGGTAAAGTAACAGAACTGAAACATAAAACAAATAACACAAAAGAACAAAGTACTGGTACTGCCACTGCAGCCCAGATACACACAACACACAAATACAGTGACTGCCACTGCAGTCCTAAGTACATTGAAATACAACTACATGCAGGCGCTGCCACTGCAGCCCTGACACGTAGGACAAATTGCAGGCGCTGCCACTGCAGCCCTGATACAAAATGGCATACTGGCCACACAGGCCAGCAGCCCTGACACATATTGGCATACTGGCCACACAGGCCAGCAGCCCCGAACAGGTGCGCAGAGAGTCCTTAAGTACTGGGCGGGACCACAGGTGGACTGATTGGCCCTCCAATCAGTGGGCCAGGAGGCAGCAGCCAATCTCGTTAGACTTGCCTCCACTCTCCAGCAGGACCTCCCCAGCCAGTTCCACACAAAGACACACAATAGTAAAAAAACACAAAAGGAGGCATGATCCGTAGGCCTAGGGCCGTAACACCCTCCCCCTTAAGTTACAAATAATATTTGTAATTAACTAAATTTGAGGTTATACTTACTGTATGTTGAGGTTGACTGAAAGGTGGAAAACTGAGAGGTGGAAAACAAGCCAGAACTCAAGAGCCAGGGCTGGGTCTAGACTCAGGCAGCAGAGGTAGCTGCTCCAACCTCCCCTTAGATGGGCCAGGCATCCTAGGAGCCAAGCCCCACCCCAGGGACAATGGAAGAGGAGAGGCTCAGAACGTAGGAGTGTGAGCGGGTGATCAGGCCGACCACAAACCACACCTGAGGCTCACTCAAATACAAGGAGTCAGACATTAGGGCTACCACCAGGGGCACCACACATCAGCCATACAGGCAACACCAGGCAGCAACATTCCACCAACCAATCACCAAAACATCAGTACAAATTTAGAAACAAAAGTCAAGTCAATTCAAAAAACTTACCAAATACAAACCTATTCAAATTACATCAGTAGGATAGGGTGTTATGATCCCGGACGAGCCCCCAATTGTTACAACCCAGCTCAGCTAGGGAAGGGGAGGTAACAAAATAAACCAAAGATGGGAAAAGGTTTAAATAAAGATGCAATTTAATGAACAGGGGAGTAAGGGTAAAGTAACAGAACTGAAACATAAAACAAATAAAACAACACAAAAGAACAAAGTACTGGTACTGCCACTGCAGCCCAGATACACACAACACACAAATACAGTGACTGCCACTGCAGTCCTAAGTACATTGAAATACAACTACATGCAGGCGCTGCCACTGCAGCCCTGACACGTAGGACAAATTGCAGGCGCTGCCACTGCAGCCCTGATACAAAATGGCATACTGGCCACACAGGCCAGCAGCCCTGACACATATTGGCATACTGGCCACACAGGCCAGCAGCCCCGAACAGGTGCGCAGAGAGTCCTTAAGTACTGGGCGGGACCACAGGTGGACTGATTGGCCCTCCAATCAGTGGGCCAGGAGGCAGCAGCCAATCTCGTTAGACTTGCCTCCACTCTCCAGCAGGACCTCCCCAGCCAGTTCCACACAAAGACACACAATAGTAAAAAAACACAAAAGGAGGCATGATCCGTAGGCCTAGGGCCGTAACTCCTTAAACATCGCGTCATCCTGGTGAAGCCGCGTCATCTTAGTGAGGAGCCCCCGTCTGCTGCTCAGCCGAGGGGGACGGAAAAGACAGTTCTCTAGTGAAAACATGAGGGAATCAATCAAAAAACCACTTTGGGCACAACATACGAGGCCCAAATAGCACTGGAGGAAGGTTAAAACCTCTGAAAAGTCGATTTTGCATGTTATGGGACCTTTAATTAACCAGGTTTAGATTTAGATATCAACAAATCCTTCTGTCTGGTACATGTTTGGTGTGTGCAGAAGCTACATGAAGGTCTGATCACGAGGGAGAATAATGCATTTTAAGAAAACAACCTTTTGAAGTTTTCTGAAGAAATGTCTAGTAGGAGATGAATATATAAAACATCAGGTTGGACACGTTTGTTGTTTCCACATGAAAGCCATATGCTGAGAGCGTAAACTAACCAAAAAAATGAAAACTGCTTGGAGTGTGTCACCTTAAGACACATCTGGAGCGTTGAGGACAAGATTTAAGAAAATATATCTGTGCTATATATCTGTGAATGTTTTCATTTCGCACCAATAACGATCTATGAATGAAATCCACCAATATTGCTGATAATGATATAAACATATTAACTTATACGTTGTCCGTTCCTGTGTAATCAGAGTCTTTTTAAATGAATAAAGTAGTGCAAAAGCAGACAAGTCATCCATTGCTTTCAGTTGACTCTTTTCAAAAACCAAATGCTTTTTACAGCAATCAAAATAGTATTCAAACCCTCCTTGATTTAACCCAATCAACATTATTTTGTTGATAATATCTGCAGAAGATTGACTTTGACATTTTTGCATTTGAACTCTTTTATACTGAAACATAACGTGTTTTTGGGCACGCTTGATCCACACTTTTGAAGGGCCCATGACAGGTTGAAATACACATTTACCTAAAATGCAGTTAAGATAAATATATTCAAATTTCTACTAAAATCTTTACAAATTTAACCCCAGTTTAGCTGTTTTTTAGGTTTTAAATGTTACTTCCTGGTTGTAAAGTATGACATCACACTAGGAAATTACCATAGCAACCACACTGTACATTGGTCAAAACTCATCTAATGTCACAGATTTTGTTCATTTGACAAAGAGAAACACATGTGAACACCTTTATTTTGTTGAATCAAAGTTTAAAGGGTCAAAAAAGTAGTTTATTTTGTGTAAATTATGCATGACCTTCGTCTCCTCAGTGTGATGTCATCAGTTTGTTTACTTCCTGTAATTGTCAACACATTTTTCAACTTTTCTCCACAAATAGCGACTTGATTGGTGTAAAACTATAATTTGTATTTACACAAAGTATTAATACACTGAATAAAGTCTAAATTAAACAATCATAAAAACCTGTCATACGCACTTTAAGAGTTGTATTCGGGTATAAGCAGAGTTAAGTAGAGTTGTATCTGGGAGGGCATTTGGAGTAAGGAAATGTCAAAGTGCCCTGCGAATAACAGAACGCGCACTTTGAAACCTCTTTGTTTTTGCAATACAGCTTCTTCCCAGTGATTGTTTCTCCGCCGACTGCCTCATGCCGTTCAGTCGTACAGATAAACCGAGCGTGCCTCTTCAGAGCCGGAATCACTTTCATTTAATCAGCTCCGACTCGGGCCGAGCAGCGAGTCACAAACCATAGCTCCGAACACAAAAGCCTTTCACTCCAAACAGTCCATGCAGAAACAGCGGGGAGTCAGCCATGTTCTGCTAACGAGGCCAATGAAAACAACATAATATTGGTTTATTTGGACCATCCATGCACCGCTGCGGCTTTTTCAGTCCCATGTTGTTGCTTTTATGCACTCATTCGCAACATTCGGAGTTATTCACCTTATTCTGACCCGCCCACTTTTTGCCAGATACGGACTTTTGTTGTAAACACACTTCCGTTTGACGAGAACTCCGTTAAAGCTAATGACAAACGAGGGAAAAGTCTGACGCTAAAATGTTACATAAAGTAGATTGATTTGTGTAAAATGTTTAATGAACACGAGCAACAACAAGTCAACAACGCAACGATTTCCTGGTCAGTCTGAAAACGTCTTTTTAGTCGAGTAGAACTTATTTTCTGTTGAGCTCGTCTGCTCCGTGTGAACTACAACAGAAACAAGACGGCGGCGCGTACGGCAACTTCAGGAATAATGTGAATAGCAGTGAGTGAGCGGCAAAGGCTGATTAAGTGCCCTGAAAGAGCCCGGGAATGTAAAAGAGCTGCTAAAGTGTGGTGGTAAATATAAACCGCTTGATATTTAGTTGCTCCTGTCTGTGACTCCCACGTAAAGGTTAAGATGGAATTTGTTTTCCTGCTGTGGAAATGTGTCCTCGGCATTGGCTCGACAATGGAAGGAGAAACAATTTAGTGTTGTGTGTTATTGAAAAGCTTATTTTACTGCATAATGTTTAAGGTGATTTACATAGTTCTAAATTCAAATGCATTGATTTTTTTGGAGAGTTTAACTATATTATAGCATTGTTCCTTCTTCAAAGGCATACCTGGAGTTGTACTTAGCTTCATTCACGCTTGTTTGATGAATCCTGATTAGTCAGTACTACCTCTATAGTAGTACCTTGGCAAAAACAAGGCAAGGCAAGGCAAGTTTATTTGTTCTTCAAAAAGTCATAATTTTTAGAGGAAAAAAATTGATTTAAAAGCAAAAATAAATAAAACAGCTGTAGCAAGCAGGAGCAGCAAGGAAAAGCGTCCGCACTCTTCAGTAACAGGAAGTAAGATTCACTCTTCTGAATTTCCCTGATCTGTGATGTCAGAAGTGTAGCTCTGAGATCTTCTGTATTTAAGGCTGCAAGAATAATCGCAGTCCAATTGAAATCACAATAATAATGGATGCAATAAGATAATAATTGCTGCAATTTTTGAAGCACCGTAATTTACTCCACAAACAACAAAATATCCTGTTTTATTCTGGATAAAAACTGTTAAGCCTGCAGTTTAGATCTGAACAAACATCTCAAATAAGAGCATTCTGAAATAAGTGGGATTGTCTTTTCTTTTTTTAATCAGTTAGTTTTTTTGTTTGTTTAATCAGTTAGTTTTTTACTGTTGTGAAAGAGAAAAACAGAACTGTGCATTTTTCCAATTTTTTGTAAAAGCTATTTGGGTGAAAATAACACCACAACTTTTACGCTGCATTTATTTATAGAGCATTTTATCTTACGAGAAAAGCAGGAGGTGCGTTGTTGGCATGTTAATGTTTTTAGCTTCTCCGTGACATTTTGTTTTTCACGTTTCAAAACAGTAAAAATCAGGTACAGGGCCTTTAATGGCTGCTTTCAAAGAATGCTGTGCACTTTAGAATTCTCATACTTTTTTTCCAAGTGCATTTTAATGCTGCAGAAAACAGTCGTTAGACTTATTTCAGTCTTTTTGTCAATGCTCCTGGATGTGTTAAAAATGTGAACGTTTTAGAACATAAATAGCAAATCTAATTGCAATCAATACTGGCCAGAAAAAATAAATATAAAAAAATAAATCACAATTAGATACTTTTCTCAAATGGTGCTGGCCCATCCTGTTCTGTTTTTAAGTCCATAAATCATCTCTAGACTTGTCCTGAGCAGCTCTGCTGACAGTTGCGCGCTTACATTATGTGCGCTTACATTAGCATTGTCAGCGGCAAGTTGGCTTTTGTTCATCTCACCAATGTAATTCCCTCTGTTGCCAGTAGATGGAGCCAAAATACAATTCCTTGCTCGGGAAATGCACGTCTTTTGTGAAAAATATATTCATATATGTTCTCCAGTCACCATATTTCAAGCTTTATTTGATTGATAATGTATTTTAGTAAATCTACAAAAAAAATGTGCAAAAGAAATAATCATTTGACTAGTCGCCTAAACTAAAATAAAGGCCAGATCAGGATTTCGATTTTATTCGTGTTCACTTTTACATTTTCAATTTTCAATTCACACTTTAAACACAATTTTCTCGCTTTTAGTCATGCTTTTGTCACGTTCAGTAAATGTGCCTTTGTAGCAATTAGTTGCAATTTTATTGCTTTTAGTCACATTTTTGTCACTTTTAGTCGTATTTTGGTGCATTGAGTCATGTTTATTGTTTGTTGGCTTGTTTTTGTCATTTTTAAACGCATTTTCATCGCTTTTGGTTGCACTTTTGTCGTTTCTTTCAGAACATGTTTGTGCAAATCTAAACTACAGTGTTAGCAGTTTTTATTCAAATCAAAGCAAGACATTTTGTGGAAGAAATGATTGCACTTCAAAAATTGCATCCATTAAAGTTGCGATTTTGTGTGGATTTGGTTGAATTGTGCAGCTCTGGTCTTTAAGAGGTAAATCAAGTCATCTGCTCAGAGGCTTCAGAGGCTAAACAACAGGAGAAAAAGTGTTTTGCATTAAAGAGACAGACAGTGAATCACGGAAAATAGCAGATTGTCACAGGGACGAGCTCGCCATTCGATTTTTATCACCGTATCGCCCAGCCCTGGTTGCAGCCCTAAATTATACAGTGACATCTGTCCAGTGAGATTTACCAAAAGATACTGAGTCCAACCACGAGGAGAGGATAAAGGTTTTATAAAATGCTCCTTAATAAGTTCCATTATCGAGCCGAGCACACGGAGCAGAGTCAGTTCCATTTGTACTCAGGCCTTTTCCACATTGATTTATTGAGACTTGAGCTCAGAGCACAGCCACACGTCTCTTCTCTAACACAGCAGGGGAGTGTGCCACCCGCTCTTTCAGTCGACGGGAGAAAGCACACCAGCATTTGGAATATAAGTTATCCAAATGTCAGTTCACAGTATTTGTAGGAACCCTGGCAGTATTAGGAATGTCATGTCAAGATTATTAGGTTAATCGATAATTGTGGTTACTCTGGTCACAATGTAATCGTAAGAACTAAAAAAAAGACAATTTTAGAAGCAAAATTCACTCTTTTACTTCAATCTATAGTCCAAAAAATACACCAAAATCTAAAGAACTGTTTTTATCTGGCTGTTTTTGTCACATTTACTTTATTTTGTCATTCAGAAAGCTCAATTTTGTAAAACTGGTCATAAATTTGAGGAACTGTAACACTTTAAAACAACTTGAATGAAAGAAAAAGATTTCACCGTTGTTTGGTCGTGTCTCAGTAATCGTGAATAATCATTAAATCGTGTTTGTTTTTTTTTGTTTTTTTACAATAATCATATCACTAAGATTTGATATCGTGTTTTAAAGATAAAAATATTGATTTATCGTTGCTTGTTCAGAGAAAATAAACTTGTTTATGTCGTGATGATTAAAATGGGTGTATGTCATATTAAGCTTGTGCAGGTTAGGGTTTAATAAAGAAATACTGTTATTAAAATGTATTTGGTTCTTACAAAATAGTGGCATATCGCAAAATATCTGAGCCTTAGGGCTAATTCAATGAAATCTAATTCAATGAAATCGATTGCATCCATTAAAATTGCAATTTTAATGGATGCAATTAGCAAATCGCAAAGGCTCAAAATGTCTTGCTTTGATAAAAACTGCTAACACTGTAGTTTGGATTTGTACAAACATGTTCTGAAGCAAGCGACAAAAGTGCGACCAAAAGTGACAAAAATGTGTTCAAAAGTGTCAAAAATACGGCTACAAACAACAAACGCGACTCAATGCACCAAAACGTGACTAAAAGCGACTAAAACGCGACTAAAAATGACAAAGACGCGACGGAAAGTGGCCAAGATGTTTTTAAATGTGACAAACAAAACAAAATTTGTTTAAAAGGGTCAAAATTGAATAATTTAATAAAAGGGTCAAATGTGACTTTGACCAGAATCCTATTATTCATGCATTCATTTTCTACAGCTTATTCCCGTTAGGGGTCGCGGGTGACTGGGGCCTATCCCAGTGACTTTGGGCCTTAGGCGGGGTACACCCTGGACAGTGGACAACTCATCGCAGGGCTGACCAGAACCCTATTATTCAAACATAAATCACAAATAATCTAGCAATAATCACAATCGCACTGGTCAGAATACAGTATTTTCCACACTATAAGGCGCACCTAAAAGCTTTCAATTTTCTCAAAAGACTGACAGTGCGCCTTATAATCCGGTGCGCCTTATAGTGTGGAAAATACGGTAATCACAATTTCCTAAATCGTGCAGCTCTATTATACTTGTACTATATTATAGAAGTTAAAAATACAAAGTGAGGATGAATCATGATAAAATCGAAATCATGATTTGGGCCAAAGAAAATTGTGATAATAATTGTCTGTCATATCGCCCGGCTCTATTATTTAGGTATTATAAGAAGGGCAGTGTGTTTAGGCCCAAAATGTTTTATTATGATATCAAAATTCCCAATATCAGTATAGATGGCGATACAAAATACTTAATAGCAGCCTTTGGAAATTTTGCATTGACTTGTTTCAGGTTAAAGTGCGTATGACAGGTTTTAAAGATCTTCTAATTTAGATTTTATTTGGTGTATTAATACGTATTGTACATAATAATTACTATTTTACACCAGTCAAGCTGTAGTTGGTGGAGAAAAGTTGAAAAATCAGTTTGAAAATACAGGAAGTAAAAAACTGATGACATCACACTGGGGAGACTCACTCCATTCAAAGGTTTTGCATAATTTACCCAAAATAAACAACTTAAATTACCCTTAAAACGTTAATTCAACAAAATAAAAATTGTTCACATGTATTTTGATTTGTCAGACAAAAAAAATCTCTGACATTAGCCGAGTTTTAGCCCAGTGTACAGGGTAATTTCCTAGTGTGATGTCATCATTTACAACCAGGAAGTGATATTACAAAACTAAAAAAAAATGCAAAAAATTATAAATGTGTAATTATTTTTAGCAAAACTTTAAATATATTTATCCTAACTGTATTTTAGTTCCATGAGTAGTCCAACCTGTCAGAGGCACTTTAAGGTCTGTTTCAAGCTCGGCTTCCACTCCTCGATTCCTTTCCTGATTATTGTTAGTGTTTCTTTAGCATCTGTAGCTGCTCATGGTGTAACTGAGAGGAAAATCTGCTGAAATTCACAAGCAATTACAGTATATTAATAATCCAAATGTCATGTTGCCTCCAAAGCAAACAACAACATACATCTAGAGCGAAACGACTGTAGGAAACGTCCGAAAAGTGCTGTTAGTTTTGGGGTAAAGGTTGTCAGTGCAGTTGTGTGTGGCCCACATTACCATGCAGACGCGGGCCTCTCCAGCTCCACGCAGACTGCTTATGTCCCGGGCTGACGAGGACGAGCCGGGAGCATGGCAGAATCTCGTTAGACTACGGGACACTCTTAATTGATTCATGCTTCGGCGCTGATTGAGGCTCGTCCCGTCTCAAGTCGTTAGGACACAAACTCCACTTTTAATGGAATCATCAGGGCGGCGGTCGCACTGTCAGGCGGAGAGTGGAGAGGGGACTTTATCTCACGCTGAAAAACATCACAATTAATGTTGGAACGACTGTATGCAGCTGACCCGACGAGCTTTAGGCGCCTATGACAGGGTGAAGTACTTACTTTAATAAAACCCAGTTGAGATTCTGTTAAAGAATTAACTATTTTCATCCCAGTTTGGCAGTTTTTTAGGTTGAAATGTTAACTTCCTGGTTGTAAATCATGACATCACGCTAGGACGCTGTAACTGTTACCTAGAAACCATGCTGTATACTGGGTCAAAACGTGTCAAATATATGGGAACACCTTTAGTTTGTTGGATTAATGTTTAAAGGGTCAGCAAAATGTGTTTTTTGGTTGTAAATTGTCCCTGGTGTGTTTCCCAAGTGTGATGTCATCATGGTTTGGAACTCTGCTCTACTTCCTGTAAATTTCAACCTATTTTTCAACTTTTCTTCACAAACTGACTCTTGATTGGTGTGAAACTATCATTTATATTTACAACAGATTTTATTCCATCAAATAAAGATAAAACTGGAAAATCACAAAAACCTGTCATATGCACTTTAAGGTGAGATGCTGCAGGCGAATGGGAAGAAATCTTAAATTTAAAGATATCGATCTGAAACTTTGCCTGTAGTTTAGTCACGTAAATGTAAGAAAAAAAAAATGATTACAAGTTTTTCATCATATGATCACATGATGTTTTCATGTAGAAGTGAGGCATTTTATGTGTATGTGTTTTTTTGGACATTTCAATATGAAAAATGGAAAGGACCAGATTTAAATTTTACATTTTGGATTTCTTATTTAGGTTTTGCGTAAACTAGATCTGACTTAAAATTGGCCTAACAATTCAAATTTTGCCTCATTTTTTAAACTTAAAACTTAAATAAATCAGGCTTAGAGTTAGTTAATAACAAATCCTTCTGTTCTGTCAAAATCTTGTTAAGTACAAGATTGTAAACTTTAGTGAGTGTTGGAGCTACTTTAAGACTGATCTTTATGTCTCTGTGGGAGAAAAATGCATTTTAAGAAAACAGCCTAACCAAAAAAATAAAAGATAATTAAAAAAAATATCTGTAGTGTCTCACCTTTAAACAGAATTATCCCAGGAAACCCATTTCTAAATGTAGTGTCAAAAACATGAATTGCACCAAATAAATGGCAGAACAAAGAGCCATAAATGTTGCAAATTCGAGCCTCTACTGCAGAAAAATAACAATGATTTCCCCACAAAGAAAGCAAAGAAAACATGCACAGGATAAATATTGAGGCCCAAAATACATTCATGCATTTCAGAACATGATTGTAGAGGTCTAAACTACAGCTGCAAGGTTTGTTTCTATAAATAAACAGAATATTTTCTTCTTTGCAGAGGACATTTCATAATCTAAATAACAGAAGCCTTTGCGATTTGATAATTGCGCCAAGTCAAACTGCGCTTTCGATTCCATTCCGTTATTGACCGTCTGATTTTCCTCCGTGCAGAGTTTGCTTATAATTAGAGTAAATCAGACATCAGAGGCCAAAACGACAGCGTCTCAGCTGCACAAAGAGTCCAGACGTTTGTTAAAACTCCAAAGGGTTCCAGACAGCTTCAGTTTGGAATTGGGCTCATTTTAGTTAAACGAACAATTCTAGATCAAGTAGTGCTGGCACAAAGGCTGAGTTAGCTTTCTTCCCTCACATCAAGCAGGTTCCTGGTTTGATTCCTGTTCATTACGAGGTGGGGCCTGTCTGTGTGGGGTGTGCGTCTTTTCCCCATGTGTGAGTGGGTTTTCTTTGCCTGGGATTCAGCCTGGGTCAGACAGGATGGATGGAACTTTTCTCAGTCTTCTTTCCGCTTCGTTTTGGCCAAACTCTGACAGAATCATGCGACTGGTGCTCGCTGGTCACATATCACTCTTCACCTGTCACTCAGCGTTCACTAATGCCAAATTATCACATCGAAATATAAACTAAACTGGCACTAAACCTGGAATTTATTCTGGACTAGATCAGGACTAAACCAGGACCAAATCCAATCTACATTAGGACTCAAACCAGGACCAAACCACCAGGACAAGTGTGAACGGACAGTGTTTTGTTCTTCACTCATTGAATCTGTAGAAATCCATGTTTTTCAGTCCTCTGTGATGTGTAAGCAGCCATGTTTGTTTTAACCATTAACCAAGCCCTGATTGGCTAATCCACCAATCCGCCTCGGGGAGATGAATCCAGAAGACTTACATCTTTGTTAATTATTGCTGTGTGTTCAGGCATCAGTAGTGGAAGGAATACTCAATTTTGTTACTTATGTAAAAGTACAGATAAAGGAGAAAAAATGTTTTAGTTTAGTTTAGTTTATTAAGATCCCCACTCGCTCCTGAATACCAGTTGCTATTCTTCCTGGGGTCTCCTCAAATTCATTACATACATTTTTAGCGCACTCGTTTCGATGAAGAACCTCAATTTTACCAAATTATCACAGCTTGGTGTCCTCGCTGTGTTCTCAGCTGCTGTGAATGCTCAGTGTTAAGATGCACAAGTACCAAGCCGGGTGTTCACTGTACGATAAAAAAAAAAAAGTTTTTTTCCCATTTTATACGATTTATGGATGTCACACTGCAAAACGTAATGAAATAAAAGTCGTTAGATGGGAGGCAGTCACAGTGTGCGATGAATGACACGATCAATCATAGCTAGGACCAAAGTTTATCTGAGTGGATATCAGGCTCAGGCTCCGTGTGATAGAGTCATCACAGCTGAACCTGTCAGCGGAGGCTTGCATGACATGCTTGCGGTGTTTTCGTGTTTGTAAAAGTTGCTAAATGAAAGCGACATGAGAAGATAAGATCCCGTGTGCAGCGGCGCTCCTCTGCCGTTAGTTTGAGGTGCGCTTATGTTTATAATTTTGACAAAGATTGATCGTAGATGCAGCGACAGGAGACTCACCAAATATCAAACATGTTTGATATAAATCATAGCTCGTCTTTGATCGTACGATGGTTCTTAGTTTAGTCTTTGTCCTCATCTCACTCTGAGATCTACAGCCACGATTTTGAGCCACGATTCTTCAATCACGATCAGAAATCTTAGATGGCAGAAGGCCAAAATCGTGCAGTGGACATCCAGCTTAAGAGGAAAAAATATTGCTCACAGATTTTGAGAACTATTAAAGCCTGTTAAAGAGAATTATGCAAATCTTTAATCAACAGTAGCGTGAGTATAGTTGTGTTGCTTAAAGCCAACACTTGAGCTCAAAACTTTTAGGCAAAATATCACTATCAATGTGCGAAAAATAACTATAAGAAAAAGTAGTTCAGTGCACTTCACTTCAAATACAACGGAGTAGAAAGTACAGATGTCTGCTTTGAAATGTTATGACGTAAACGTAAAAAGTATCCAGTGTAAAATTACTTAAACTAAGTATGACAGGTTTTTATCATTTTCTAATTTTGTCTTTAAATGGTGCATTAATACCTGTTGTAAATATAAATTATAGTTTTACACCAATCACGTAACAGTTTGTGGAGAAAAATGGAAAAATGTGAAGTAAACAGATTGATGACATCACACTGGGGAGACAAAGGTTATGCATAATTTACACAAAAGAAACTACTTTTTTTGACCCTTTAAACATGAATTTGACAAAATAAAGGTGTTCATGTGTATTTTTCTTTGACAAATAAAAAAATCATGACATTTTGAACACGTTTTGACCAATGTACAGGATGGTCACTTGGTCATTTCATATAGTGTGATGTCATCATTTACAACCAGGAAGTAAAATAATTAAAAACCTGAAAAAGTATTTTAGCAAACTTTGAGACCTATTCACCTTATTCCTGAAGTTGCCGTATGCACCGTCGTCTTGTTTCCGTTGCAGTTCACACGGAGCAGACGAGCTCAACAGAAAATAAGTTCTACTCGACTAAAAAGACGTTTTCAGACTGACCAGGAAATCGTTGCGTTGTTGACTTGTTGTTGCTCGTGTTCATTAAACATTTTACACAAATCAATCTACTTTATGTAACATTTTAGCGGCGAGACTTTTCCCTTTTCGTCATTAGCTTTAACGGAGTTCTCGTCAAACCGAAGTGCAACAAAAGTGCAAAAAACGGCAAAAGTGGGCGGGGCAGAATAATGTCAATACCTGAGACCTATAAAGTACAGATACCTTTAAGTCTGACTAAAGTGCAGTACTTTTACTTTTCTACCACCACTGCCAGGTTAGGTTTTCCAGATCAAATATTTGCACAGCAGGTTTATCCTCCAGCTGTGTACTTCCATTTCAACATCTCAGGAAGTTTTAAAAGACATAATTCTAAAATGTGCAAAGTCTTTAAACATATTCCAGTCATAACTTGCTTTGGGGAAATCGCAGCTACAGCTGAGCTCCTCCTCAGATCTGGATGTATCGTGCTCCTCTGATCTCGGGAGGTTTGGGGGAGAACACGGCGCTCCAGGCCTGGCCCAGAGCTGCACCTCTCTATCTGCCTCAGAGCAATGCATCCTGGGTAAGCAAGGGAGGCCGGAGGGAGCGCTGGAGGAGGAACTGTCAACTCTCTGATGTCATTCCCGTTTAACTCTTTGCCTGCCATGTGCCGTAGTTTTTGTCCAATAAATCCTAACAGTTTCTTCTTGCTGGTGTATAATCTGTGCATCGTAAAAGAGAAGATTAAGTACGTGTTTTTTTTTTTTTGATTAGTCGACTTGTCAAACCATTATTTCTATTGTACAGTACAGTACTATTGACTTTTTAAATCTATCATCAGGCAAATAAAGGTTGAAATATGGCGGCTGACGCTTCTAGAAAGAGAATATTTACGAATAAAGCGTATTTTATTGTAAAATCAGACCCTTTTTTTTCTTTTTGACAATTTGATTTAATATTGCCACTGTCTCTGTTACATAAGTTTGTGTTTTAGAGTCTGTATAGTCCAGATAACGACTAAGATTGTTTTTATAGTTGACTAGTCACGATAAGTCAATTAATCGTTGTAGCCCCGGTCTGTAAAGCTACGTTTGTTAGCTTGAAGATAAAAAAAAAAAAAAGATGCTTGTCATGTTTGTTCTGCTCTTGTACCATGTGGACCTCATGTTATAATCTTAAAGACTTTAAAGACACTTCCTATTAATTAATATAAGGCCCAGTGTGAGAGTTCTTGCTCGGGGCCCCCAAATTCCTGTCGACGGGCCTCTTTGCACAATTTTTTTTCACCAAAACAGCACAGTTAAAGTGCGTTTTTGTCCACTTTTTGCCTCGAAATGCTTGGTTCTGATGGAAACTACGGGTTTTCGTTGGGATATTAAAAAGAATTGGACTCATGTTTAATAACTTTTAACTAAATTTGCACATTTCTTTTGCTTCACAGCAGGTGTCTTCCGCGAGGCGTTGTAGATTGTTTAAAATTAACGAAAAACCTTTTGAGAAGAGGACTGGCAGTGAAGGCGAAGGAAAAAACACTCACTTCGACTCAATAATTGTGAGGGAAAATATTGCATCACATTTTTTTTTCTGATCGACAACGTTATGTGTATTCATTTCACAGTGCAAGGAAATGTAAGAAATGAGGATTCACATTTAAGAGAAGACTGGAATATTAATTAAGTCAAGAATCTCATGCTTTTCAGAACATTGAGATTCAGAAGGTTTTTTACAGAATAACTCATGGAAATATTCTATGCAGAGATTAACTGAGTGCAGTCTTTGTAATTTGAATTCAATTAAAAATAATTATAGTATAAATACATAATAATAAAATAAAATACTTACATCTCAAGGTGATGATAGTGTTCATACCTCACAGAAATGCCATGTTTCATATCTTTATGCATATATCTTAATTTTTGAAGCGTGATTATTGTAGCAACATTTATATTTCCAACTGTTTCTAATGTCAAGGCTGTGTTCTGGTAAATAACCACAGAGGGCGCTCAAAGTCCGCTAGAGAATTGACAAAAACAGAAGAAAAAGTGCAACTAGAAAAACAAATGACAGTTTTTAATAAGGCTCGTTAAAGAAGGACCTCAAAGCAGACTCAGGAGGCTAAATATTTATTGAAAAGTAACTCCCAGAACGTTGGCTCGGCTTGGTCCTGTGGGTGGGCTCCGAGCAGGCAAGAGCTCTGCACACAAAAGACTGAAAAAAAAAAATGTTATTGGCTTGGCAGAAAACCACTAGGCTTAGAAGTTATTAGAGATTTCCACAGCAAAGTTGAAGTACAATCTGTGGATGAGTGGAGATGAGCCTGGAGTCTTGGTACTGCAGTAATGAGGGAACAGGAGACGGCTGCGCTTGCTCGGAGACCACCGCAACCAAGCCTGAGAAAGTAACAAAAAAACAGAACACGGCCACACGAGGGAGCCAAACGCAAGACCAAAACACATTTGTCGTAAAAGAGCCAAGAAAACGAGGCGAGAAGAGTTGATTTTTGTGTCACAGCTATGGATGTATTGTCTGTGGTCTGTGGTCCCAGATTGATTAGTGGCCGTGCGAGGTACTGCAGCCTCTTGGAACCAGCCTTTTTCTAAAATTGCACATTATAATCACAGACAGTACTTAATTATTATTGGTATTTAAATAAAATAGAAGGAAATGTTCTTTTCTACCGTTTCTAAAATCACTGAAATTACCGTTTTTATATGAAGTGACGTCACCGCAAACATGTGCGAGTCACGTGAACGAGCGTCGGACGATACAAACAGAAGCTCGTGGAAAAGGCTCGACTAGAGACACCTGTAAGTTGTATTTTATTTCATTTCAGACGCTTTCACGTGTGTCTAACATGAAGAACACAATTACAATCACACAAGCTAACGCTAACACAAAAACTTGCAGCTGCTGGTCGTTCACGTCGCTCAAAGAACCTTGGGGGATTGTCGTCACGTGGCGCCCTAAAGCAAAGATGGCAGCCTCCGTATCAGGAAGTAAAGCAAAGATGTCCGCCTCCGTATCAGGAAGTAAATGCGGAAGTAAGACATTTTTTTGGGGTCATGCGCCAATGAGCACACTCCATAGGGATAAACAGGGCGCCATTTTGGATTCATCTTCCAGGTTTTATTATAGTTCTTTGGTCACAGCTTGTTCTCGTCACGTTTGAAAAAGTTCCGCTTCCGTTTTTGCGCTGTGTTCACTACTGCCCCCAGTGGTCGACACATGCACAGCTCCATAAGCTGTGAGAAAACAAATCATAGACGGACCAAATTACGTACAGTCAACACAGGACGAATAGATCCCTTTCTGTGGAAACGTATGCGTCTCCAACGTAGCACATAAACAAGCTTTTAAAGACTTTAACCTGAAATTAGAGCTGCAACGATCAATCGTGACCAGTCGACGATAAAGAGTAATCATATTTTGATCATCGCAATCGCTCTCTGGCACACTTTTTGGGTTTAATAGATACCACTGCACCCCACATACTCCTAAAGCATTACTAAATCAGACTAATTATTAAAAAATATGGTATATAACGAGGCAAATAATGTCTGTGCAACTGTCTAGTTCTTTAAATTTGGCAATAATGATGGATTTGCATTCTTTTTTGATGCAGGGATTACTCAGGACACTCCAAAAAAGTAAGTTAGTCAGTTACATCTGCACTTCGCCGGCACACAGGTTGAAAATCAAGGCAGACTCTAAAACACATACGAAAAGACCTTTTTATAACAAAGACAATGGCATTATTAAATCAGCAATTTCTGATTTTAAACATTATACACTTCAATGATAAATATTCTCCATCCAGAAGCCTTCAGTCAGTCAGTGCTGGTTGCAATTCAAAATAATCTCCCATTTTTCTCTGTAACATTGCCCTCCAACCAGTCGGGTTCACGCGGCGCCCTTTTTGTTTTTTTGCCGTTCCAATCTAAAAAAACAAGATAAACAAGAGAGAACGAAATGGGATTTGCAAAAACGTCAACAATTCTCTCATCAAACGCCGGGCATATCTTTGCGAACATAATCCTCTGTTCCATTCCTCGACAGCTTCTACTTTACATAACGTTATTGAGGCATTTCTCCCTTTTCGCCACTGTTTTTATGCTGAATCCACACTCCAGGCCGTAAAACATGCAGAGCGCGAAGAAACAAACAAAAAACAACACCTCCTAATACTAATCCTTCGATCCGGACGTTAGCAGTTGCGACAAACTATCAAAAAGAAATGTGTGTCTTTAATCTTAACCTTTTCCTCCCAGATCATGACGCTTCAGGCAAATGGGCTGCATTAGAATTTAAAGCGAGGTGTAGGATTAATAGGAATTGATGGCTCTGGGCGGAAATGGAAGAAATAAATCACAAGCTAATGTTGTTATTATTGCGGTGCCAAAGTGGGTGTGTTTTACCAGTGCAAGATAATGGACTGTGCTGCTGTTCATGTGAGAAACATTTGGTGGCGGTTTTTGTGTGTGCATTATAAAACACGTGCATGATTAACAGTGTAGTGCGACAAAAGGTTGAATAATAATATGATGTGTAGCTTTTTCCCCACAGCTCTATGTTCCCATGTTTGTTTTGGCGTAAAAAGGCTCTCCGTTAGCACAAAAAACATCAGAAAAACGTGGTATCGTCTGTGTAGCAATGGTAAAATGAGCCACTGGTTCAGATTTTTTGGTCTAGTTTGGTCCTGTTCCAGATAAAATCCAACTGTTGACATTAAAGCTGCACGATATTGGAAATTATTGAGATATGCGAAATGGCTATTAAGATCTGTATTGATCTGTCGATATCTGTATCGATATTATTACACTTTTTGACTAAGCCTGAAACTAACGATTATTTTAGTAGTCAGTGATTATTTCTATTGTACATTGAGACTTAGAATAAACTAACATTTTTAACCAAATACATGTTGAAATCTTGTGAATGAAGGTTTATAGATAGAGAATATTTATCAATAAAGTGTATAATGGAGGAAAATCAGAAATGGTGTATTCTTTTTTGACATTCATTCATTCATTCATTCATTCATTCATTTTCTACCACTTATTTCCGGGGTCGCGGGTGAATGGAGACTATCCCAGTGACTTTGGGCCTGGGATAGGCCCAAAGTCACTGGGCCTTTGTGGGTGTGGGTGTGCCACTGTCCGGGGTACACCCTGGACAGTGGCCAACTCATCACAGGGTTAATACAGAGACAAGGACAGACAACCATTCACTCTCACATTCATTCACTACGGCCAATTTAGAGTTTCCTATTAACCTACACAGTCATGTCTTTGGGCGGTGGGAGGAGCCAGAGAACCCGAAGAGAACCCACGGTAACACAGGGAGGACATGCAGACTCCACCCAGAGAGACCGTGTGATGTTGGGGTGGTCCGGGATTCAAACCCATGATCTCCTTGCTGGGAGGCAGAAGCTCTGCTAATTTAGTTTGATTCAGGATTTTCCCTTTTCAGTGTTTTCAATTTAAAAACAGAACATTTCTATCAGATGGAAGACCTCGGCGTTTCTGCGATAGATTTTGTTTATTTGTGATATCGTTATTGAGTCAGACAATATTGCGGTATCTATACTTTTGCGATATATTGTGCTGCCCTAGTCAGTTTTGGTTGAAACCTGGTCAAGCCCTGGTGCTGTGATCTGCTCTGGTTCAAGTTTGGTGATTGATGTTATGGATGGTTCAGAATCAGAAAAGGTTTATTGTCATTGTCAGAAATTCACAAATTCTGAACTTTTTTTGGCGTAAGGTGCAACGTATAACAATGAATAAAATAGTGGCAAAATATACAAAAGAAGAAGAAGAGACCTGCATGAAATTAAGACTAAAATAAAATAAAATAGACTTGTATGAATGAATATGAATGTACAGTTGGCTAGACAGCAGTGCAAATGTGGTAGTGCAACTAGATATTATATGATTATAAAAGATTGTGGAGGGAATTCTGGTGCTTAAAAATTGCAGCCTTTGCGATTTGCTGATTGATTAATTGTGCAGCCCTAAATGGAACCAATTAAAGTCTGTTATATCCTCAAATTTAGGTTGTGTTTAAAGACGACAGCCAGGGAGATGTAATTACCGCGTGGACATGTTTGGGCTGCTATCTGCGAGCCATCTACACTGACCTTGGTCTGTCACTTAACTGTGAACCTGTTCTTCTCTTTTGTCTTGTTCAAACTCTGGAGTGAAGAGGCGATTGAAACCAAGAGCGAGGCACGGACAGAGCGAGGGCCGGGTACCGTTATTAGGTTTGAAGTAGGAACCGCCCGAAATGGTCAGGGAAGTACTGGAACCGTATGTTTAACGTTCTTTTGGTTCCTTGACTTTAAATGTCTGCAAACAGTGCAGACCAAACAGTGCAGACCGTGCCCACGATACAAAGACAGACAAAGTGCAGTGTGAGATCCAACTTGTAAAGAGAAGAGATGAAGAAGCAACGGGTTCAGAAAATACAGGCTTAAGGTGAGACACTGCAGGTGAATAGGAAAAAATCTTATATTTAAAGATATCAATTTGAAACGTCTCCTGTACTTTTCTCACATAAATGTAAGAAGAAAGTATATTATAATATATACGTTTTTCATTATGTCATGTTTTCATGTAAAAAACAAGGCATTTTATGTGTGAAAATGGCCACACATTTGGGACATATAAACCTGAGAAATGGAACCAGATTTAAATTTCTTGGTTCATTTTGTACTCATATTAGTTACATTTCTTATTTAGCTTTTGAGTAAACTAGATAAGACTGGAAAATTGTCCTAAAAATCCTAATTTTGCCTTATTTTTTTAACTTAAAACTTCAATAAATCAGTTTTAGAATTAAGATATCCTTCTGTACGTTTGGTCAAAATCTTGTTGAGTCCAAGATTGTACAGTTTGGTGTGTGTGGGATCTACTTTAAGGCTGATCTTTATGTCTCTGTGGGAGAAACGGCCTTTGAAGAAATCTATGGATGAAGTGGATTAAATGAAATGATAAAACATTTTTAGGAGCAGATTGGACAAGTTTGTCGTTTCCACATGAAAGTTGATATGTTGAGAGAGCAAACTGACCAAAAAATAAAAAACTGAAAAAAAAAGAAAAGTTTTGCCTGTAGTGTGTCGCCTTAAGTGGGAGCCTTATGTCAAAAGTCTGCCTTGGGCTAATAAATCCACATCCAGTCCCAGTCTGCAGTGTCCATGTGAAGATGATCCAAAGTTTGCCAGAATCTTGGTGATTGGTCCGAGTAAGAGCGTAATATAATGTTAAGCGCTTGTGTAAAGTTGTGGGTGGAGTCGAGTGAAATTGTAGGAAAAAACAAATAATTATGCCCCTGCTCCATCAGGTAAACATGCAGTAAAAAGAACACAAAGCCATTACTATTCCCAAATTTAAAGAACCAGACAGAGGCACAGACATTATTTGGCTCATTACATACCTTTTTGAAACTAAATGGTCTGATTTGGTAAAGTTTTAGTAGTAAACGGTGTGCTGTGGTATCTATTAAACCCCAAATGTGTGCCTTGGCTCAAAAAAGGTGGAAAAACACTGCTAAATGCGCAGAGAAAATGAAAGTGAAACTCAAACCGCACCAAAAAAAGAAAAGTACAGAAAAGTAGGTATCGTTGAAATACTTGTACCCGAAGAAAGCATAAAGGTACCCAACCCCAGACAGAGCTTTCCTTCTATCACACACACGGGACACCCTTCTCCAGAGACCGCCGGGCGACAGGAGGCGTGGTCAGGACAGGTCACCACCAAAACCGCTTACAGTTCTGAAGATGGCTCGCAGATAGTCAATAAAAGACACAACTACATCTCCCATGAACCTAAATTTGTATAAAAAAAGACAACATTTGCATTGTTGGAAGAAAAGTCTGTTATGTTTATGTTCACGAAATCAATACTGAAAGCCATTTTTTATTTAGTTTTTGAAAAGACGTATCAAAAATCAAAGTCAATCAGTGTGAGGAAAAACGTTAGATTTCTCCCTTTCTCTCTGTAAACCCTGTGACAAACACCTTTTGTATTCAGCCCAGGCCTGTAAATCTCCTTTAGCCAAATGAAACCCCTCTCTCTCTCCCCCCCGCACTGATTGCCCCTGGGCTGCCCTTGCTCCGCCTCCCCACACACCGCTGCTCCGTGTGACGTGCCTCCGGCTCCGTCCCGGGCTGGTTTTGGCTCGGCCCGGCTCCCCCTGTGTTTGGACAAAGTCACAGCTGCAGTTCTCAGCACTTTTGCCTCTTTAAACTTTGGCTGTTTCTTGGAGGACATATAGTATATCGATCATGTTTCATGCATTATGTGTTGATTTAGGGGCAAGACAAAGTAGGAAGTAAATGACTGTACGTTTTATATCGCTGACCTGGCCAGTGTCCAGCTCTTTAAAAATCACATAACTGGAAGACTCCCAGAATCGCTGCGCTTACATTAATTCAAGCTGACTTTACACTGTTAGCTTAAATGCTTCGTCTTACTGTAGTGTTTTTCAGGCAACACTGAAAATGATATACGGTAATTTTCAATAAAAGGTTTCTAAAACAAGATCTGCCAGAATGAGCTGAGTAAAATCAAATAATGGGTTGTGTCCTTGGGCAAGATCACACACAACGGCCCCAGATGGTCAGGGAATGGAGCCCGCGACCCAATAATATATACTGGAAAATGAGGAGAAATAATACCAGTGTAACCAAAATCAGAAAGCAACACGGGTCAGAATGCTGTAGTTTTCAAGGGAAACTTAAAGGGCCTATACCTGATTTTTACTGTTTTGAAACGTGAAAAACAGAACTAGATCATGTTAGCGTCTTTACATCAGTCAAATGTGTCGTAATGCAGTCCTATCATCAATTTTCACCTCCATGAGTTTATATTCACTTTTCTCCAGTCTCTGAGCCCAGAGCGTCACGGGTAAAGCTAACAAACATTAGCATGCTAACTCTGCACTTCTTGCATCTCTCATAGGATAAAATACTCTGTAAATGGATGCAGAGTGAAAGTTGTGGTCTGATTTTCACCCGAATAGATACTTTTACAATATATCTGTGCTGAGCAAAACTGATGTTACTTTATTACTTGCAAAACATGGACTAGTTTCAAAACAGTAAAAATCAGGTACAGCCCCTTTAATAAAATTTCACAAAAAGTGTAATCATGTTAAGGGGAATATTTACCATTGACATGTGCAGACAAATATGAATATGTACCTCGTTACTTGGACCTTCAACCAGCGCAGATAAGGAAGAAAACCAACCAAGGCAGTCGATAGTTTCTGGTTCTGGACGAATCAGTGGAGGAGATCTGGACAAGTCAACCAGATCCTCTTCAACAAATCCACTACGAGCTTCACAGAAAGTGCTACGACAGAGGTCAGGAGACACAGAACGAGTTATGAGTCCAAATATGTCACGGTACCTTAGGGTTGTCAGAAGTATTGGAAATCAGATACTTATCGACACTAATACTGGCATCGAAACAAGATAAACATTTAAGCAAGTATCGATAAAAAAAAAAAAATCCTTTTACGGGACAAAATCTGACCTTTCCTGAACAGTTTTAGAATGACCTTGAGCTTTGTCAGAACTAGACCACAATTTTTAATTGAAAAGTACTATTATTTAGTGTTGAAAATGCTAGTCTACTGTCTAAAAAAGAGCAACGTTAGTATCCTGACAACACTATGGTACCTCTAGTTAAATCTAAGCCAAAAGAGCTAGGATTCAGATGAACGTAGGGCTGAAACTAGGAATTAATTGACCGTAACTGTGACTTTGTGATTAGTTGACAATAAAAAAAAAAAGACTATACTAAAAATGATTGACTAATCGTTAACTGGCCTATTCATACTCTAAAACACATGTCAAAAAACCTTTTATAACAAAGATGGTTGTTACGGCCCCAGGCCTATAGATCCTACCTCCTTTTGTGTTTTTGAATATTGTGTTTTGTGAGAGTCCTATGTGCTGGAGGGAGTTTGGAGGTACATCCAGGATCGTGGTTGGCTGCAGCAGACTGGTCCCTGATTGGTGCCACCTGAAAACACCTGGCCAATCCCGTGGCTCCACATCAGCCCCGCCCAGTATTTAAGGACTCACTCCACACCTGTTCGGGGCTGCTGGCCTGTGTGGCCAGTATGCCATTTTGTGTTCAGGGCTGCTGGCCTGTGTGGCCAGTATGCCAATATGTGTCAGGGCTGCTGGCCTGTGTGGTCAGTATGCCATTTTGTGTCAGGACTGCTGGCCTGTGTGGCCAGTATGCCATTTTGTGTCAGGGCTGCAGTGGCAGCGCCTGCAATTTGTCCTACGTGTCAGGGCTGCAGTGGCAGCGCCTGCATGTAGTTGTAATTCAATGTACTTAGGACTGCAGTGGCAGTCACTGTATTTGTGTGTTGTGTGTATCTGGGCTGCAGTGGCAGTACCAGTACTTTGTTCTATTGTGTTGTTTTATTTGTTTTATGTTTCAGTTCTGTTACGTTACCCTTACAACCTGTTCATTAAATTACATCTTTATTTAAACCTTTTCCCACCTTTGGTTTTTTTGTTACCTCCCCTTCCCTAGCTGAGCTGGGTTGTAACAATTGGGGGCTCGTCCGGGATCCATAACACCCTATCCTACAGATGTGATTTGAATAGGTTTGTATTTGGTAAGTTTTTTAATTGACTTGACTTTTGTTTCTAAATTTGTACTGATGTTTTGGTGATTGGTTGGTGGAATGTTGCTGCCTGGTGTTGCCTGTATGGCTGATGTGTGGTGCCCCGGTGGTAGCCCCTACTGTCTGACTCCTTGTGCTTGAGTGCCTCAGGTGTGGTTTGTGGTCGGCCTGATCACCCGCTCACACTCCTATGTTCCTGAGCGTCTCGTCTTCCATTGTCCCTGGGGTGGGGCTTGGCTCCTAAGGTGCCTGGCCCATCTAAGGAAAGGTTGGGCTGGCAGCTACCTCTGCTGCCTGAGTCTAGATCTAGCTCTGGCTCTTGAGTTCTGGCTTGTTTTCCACCTCAGCTTTCCACCTCTCAGTCAACCTCAACATACAGTAAGTATAACTCCAAATTTAGTTAATTACAAATATTATTTGTAACTTAAGGGGAGGAATATTCTGACCCCAGGCCTATAGATCCTGCCTCCTTTTGTGTTTTTGAATATTGTGTTTTGTGAGAAGTCCTATGTGCTGGAGGGAGTTTGGAGGTACATCCAAGATCGTGGTTGGCTGCAGCAGACTGGTCCCTGATTGGTGCCACCTGAAAACACCTGGCCAATCCCGTGGCTCCACATCAGCCCCGCCCAGTATTTAAGGACTCACTCCACACCTGTTAGGGCTGCTGGCCTGTGTGGCCAGTATGCCAATATGTGTCAGGGCTGCTGGCCTGTGTGGCCAGTATGCCATTTTGTGTCAGGACTGCTGGCCTGTGTGGTCAGTATGCCATTTTGTGTCAGGACTGCTGGCCTGTGTGGCCAGTATGCCATTTTGTGTCAGGGCTGCAGTGGCAGCGCCTGCAATTTGTCCTACGTGTCAGGGCTGCAGTGGCAGCGCCTGCATGTAGTTGTAATTCAATGTACTTAGGACTGCAGTGGCAGTCACTGTATTTGTGTGTTGTGTGTATCTGGGCTGCAGTGGCAGTACCAGTACTGTTCTTTTGTGTTTGTTTTATTTGTTTTATGTTTCAGTTCTGTTCGTTACCCTTACACCCCTGTTCATTAAATTACATCTTTATTTAAACCTTTTCCCACCTTTGGTTTTTTTGTTACCTCCCCTTCCCTAGCTGAGCTGGGTTGTAACAATGGTGATATTAATATATTCAAATGTCATAAAAATAATAGATTGCTGATTTTCATCAATAACACCAACTAGAAGCGTCCATACCATATTTCAACCTTTATTTGACTAATAATGTATTTTAAAAAGTTTAAAGGACACATATTCTGCTACAGTGACTTTTTGAGCTTTAAACCATGTTCTAACAATGTTCCGTCATCAAAAACACACCTGAAGTAGCATTCAGCTGCATTTACGCTGTTTTTAAGGAATGTTTATCAGAAAATCCTCCCCTTCGAGCTTCAAACACACATCCTGTTGACTCCTCGACCGGGACATATTTTCAAATCATCTCGTCACTTATCAGAGAATTTTCCGCTGTTTTAAGTCCTTAAATCATTTCTGCCGTCTGAATATGATAGCAGCTGCAACAAATCCACATCATTTCTTTTCAGCGCTCACTTCACTAGGCTGGGTGCACTCAGTAAGTGTAATTTCACACTGGCTGATAAAAGTCATTGGATGAATAAGAAACTTTTTTTTTGTTCTAAAAAATGAGATTGAAAATTTAAGGCACTCAAGAGCATGTTTAAAGGTTAACAGCAATATGAAAAATGCAGAATATGTTTCCTTTAAATATATACAATAGAAATAAATATCGTCTGACAAGTCGACTACTAAAATAATCATTTCTGACAATCTAAGAAGAAATTGAAGCGCCACCAAGGCACTAGACTTATGGTTTGAGTTGCCTGAGAGTGATAAAAATGAGGAAATCTACCTTACAACTCGAGCTGGATGGTTGATGGACATCTGTGGTTGATATTCACTGATGACGCCTAAATAAAGTACAAAGTGCGCTCTCCTGTATTGTCTTATACTCGGCACATACACACTTTATAGATGTGTTTTATTCAGTTAAAGTCTGTGGAGCAGTTTGTATCTTATATTATTGGCCGGGATTCAAGTCATTGTCCTAATGTCCCTTTTTATTGAAAGTGTTTGACGTTTCTTGGCTGGACCCTGGCTGTGATTTGTTGCATTATTGTGTATTATATTTATAAAATACATATAATGGTAAAACTTTAAACTTGACATTGAATTACAACTAAACTTTTGAAGTATGGAATGGCACTTTTGTTAAATCAATCGAACATCAAACTTTTCATACAGACCATATATCACCTGAGAAGGGTTGGTCCTGGGTAGTTCTTCGGGAGATCAGTAAACGCCAGCGGCAGTGGGCTGTAGTGCAAACTAATGTTGTGTCCTTGGGCAAGACACTCCAATGTCCATCCACTGGTGTGTGAAGGAAGGTGTGTTAGGGCTGTAGTCGACTAAAGAACATTTTGGTCGCCCTTTCACCCGATTAGTCGACTGAAAGGTGTGGCAAAACCTATAAAACGATGTAATATTTCCATGTATCTGACCTAAACTGCTCTTAAAAGACCACAGCTGCACAGGAGTTCGAACAAAAACAACGAATTACACAGAAAAGTACCAGGAAACAGTGTATTTTAAATGTTAGAGTGTTTGTGAATGAAGGCTTCTAGATAGAGAATATTTATGAGTAAAGTGTATAATTGAGGAAATGGTCAATTCTTTTTTGCCATTTCTCTTTAATAATGTCACTGTCTTTGTTATAAAAGTCTTTAAGTTTGTCTTTTAGAGTCTGTTTAGTCCAGAGAATGACGACCATCATCAAAATACGACTGACATTATTGTTTATAGTCGACTACGATTATTCTACTAATTGTTGCAGCCCTATTTTTGATGCAATAATAAAATAAAAACCAACAAATACAAAACCTAGGCTAATTTAGTTTGAAAAAGCTTGAGTTTATTCATGATTTTCCATTTCAGTGTTTTCATTTTAAAAACAGAACATTTCTCTCAGACTTTGGTGTTACTGCGATATATTGTGTCTGTTGCGATCGTTGGCCAATATTGCGATATCTATACTTTTGAGATATATTGCGCTGCCCTAGTGTCATGTATGTTCATGTACATGCACAACTTATTTGATTAAATTAGAATCAGAATTAACTTTACTGTCTCAGAAGGATTTTTGTCGTGGGCTGGAGGACAAACCGCTGCAAACAAATCAAATCAAATCAATTTATTTTTATAATGCCCAAAATCACAACAACAGTTGCCTCGATGGGCCACAGGTAAAAGCAGTTCAGATAACTGTCCCAGAATGCCCCTGTCCTTTGACCCTCCTTCGCGGCGAGGAAAACTACAAAAAAACCCATGGGAAAAAGTAGAAACCTCAGGGAGAACCACAGTGAAGGAGAGATCCTACTCCCACGGACGGACAGGCTGCAGATGAACTAGGACTGACATCCACTTGGACTGTGGAGCCACAACCACTCAAGAGGGAGGTGGTCCAGGCAGACGAGGTGTGGCTAATCCAGGGTTGAGGGAGTTCCTCCAGGCGGGTGGCGCATAGATCGTCCAGTGTAGAGATCGATCCTCCAGACAGATGGGGGTGGTCGTCACTGGAGCAGCCGCCGCAGTGTCTGAAACAGTGTCCACTCCCCGGGGGAAGTGGAGAGAAAGAGAAACATGTGAACAGCAATGAACAGACTACAGTTGAAGTAATATTAAATATTGTTGATAGGTAAAGTAGGAAGAACCAGAGGATAGTGTTCAAGCTCCATACTTCACCCAGCAGAATTGCTCCAAGGGCAGCGTAGCTAAAACTGTAGGTTTTTATTTCTGTTCCTAACTGGCCACACTCTGACGAAGATTGTGAATGAGCAATCCAAACTGTCAGGTAAACTAGACATAAATAAGAAATAAATAAATAAGAAATGGTAGATTAAATGATCAAATGATTAAATGATGACCAAATGAACCTCGTTGGACCAGCTGCAAACAGCACATAAACACAAGAACAGACGCATAATAACACAACACACAGTGACAGATCTGATATTGCGCTCCATAGGATATTTTTCAGCTCATATTTCTGCTGAATATTATATCAAACTAATCATATGACAAATACGATTTAAAGGCATATTTGTTTTTTATTACATCTTCGTCTCCATCTTAAACCCCTTGTGTAACGCTCCATACAGGACACACTATATTAAATGTGCTTTTTAATAAACGCTAACCCTTTTATCCGGTCTGTCTCTGCGAGCGTCATCTCATGTCCGCGTTCTCCTCTGATGTGCCCCGGGACGTTCATTCATTTTCATCCATGGTATTACAGTATGTTTGGCGCAAGGAAGCAGTTCAATTGATGCTAAAACAATAGCAGCCAGCTTCAAAGCCCATCCCCCGCTTCAGTTTTGGACATCGCAAGGAGTAACTGAACGGTCTGAGCGCCGGAGAAAGTTAAATATTCAACAATACGTACATTTTTGATTAGGAAACATAATTTTAAAATGACTAAAAGCTAAACAAAGTCAAGGATGTTTAAATTGCTTCTTTGTAGGGCTGCAACTAACGATTATTTTGGCAGTTGTTAAGTCTAGCGCTTATACTTTTGATTCATTGATTCATTGTTTAGAACACAAAGGCCTTTGCGTACGAGATTTTTACGGAAGTGAAGTTTGAGTTTGTCCTGGTAGAAAATATTTACAGACGAAAGCATGTTTTTAACAAAAAACCCACAAAATTTACTCAATTCCTCTGTCATATTTGTGTGATTCCTGCTTTGTCTGAGTCATAAATCCTCTTCGTTCAGTTCATGGAATGTGTCAGAGTCTGTATAAAGTCCAGATAGCGATTATTCGATTACTTTATTAGTTGAAAACCATCCTATAATCGGTTAGTTGCGATTAATTGATTAACTTAACTAACATCAAACACTTACTCTAAACGTTGAAAATTGAGAGCAAACATCAAGAACAGCACATTTTCTACATTTGAGTTGAATTAAAGTTTCAAAAGGCGAATTATAAATGTAAAAGAACTGTATGGAGATAATTTTTTCAGTCAGATTTTGAATTTTTAATTGAGCTCACGTATATTTCTTTTTATCCTCAAAAAC
>CM033619.1:48310026-48382690 GCA_019453435.1 Rhinogobius similis | reverse complement strand
CTTTTAAACACAGTTTGGCGCGTCGGTGAGGAGCGAAACAGCAGCAGTATCGGTCACGTGACTTTGTCTTAAAGTGATACGCGCATCGATACGGGGCTTCGCTCTATAAGCTCGACACATGCGCCGGCGCTTCAGTGTCGCTGGACCCATCACTACCAGTATGCCAATATGTGTCAGGGCTGCTGGCCTGTGTGGTCCAAAGAAATCTTGGGACCACACAAGATGTTGTTGTATTTTGTGTCAGGACTGCTGGCCTGTGTGGCCAGTATGCCATTTTGTGTCAGGGCTGCAGTGGCAGCGCCTGCAATTTGTCCTACGTGTCAGGGCTGCAGTGGCAGCCCCTGCATGTAGTTGTAATTCAATGTACTTAGGACTGCAGTGGCAGTCACTGTATTTGTGTGTTGTGTGTATCTGGGCTGCAGTGGCAGTACCAGTACTTTGTTCTATTGTGTTGTTTTATTTGTTTTATGTTTCAGTTCTGTTACGTTACCCTTACACCCCTGTTCATTAAATTACATCTTTATTTAAACCTTTTCCCACCTTTGGTTTTTTTGTTACCTCCCCTTCCCTAGCTGAGCTGGGTTGTAACAATTGGGGGCTCGTCCGGGATCCATAACACCCTATCCTACAGATGTGATTTGAATAGGTTTGTATTTGGTAAGTTTTTTAATTGACTTGACTTTTGTTTCTAAATTTGTACTGATGTTTTGGTGATTGGTTGGTGGAATGTTGCTGCCTGGTGTTGCCTGTATGGCTGATGTGTGGTGCCCCCGGTGGTAGCCCTACTGTCTGACTCCTTGTGCTTGAGTGCCTCAGGTGTGGTTTGTGGTCGGCCTGATCACCCGCTCACACTCCTATGTTCTGAGCCTCTCGTCTTCCATTGTCCCTGGGGTGGGGCTTGGCTCCTAAGGTGCCTGGCCCATCTAAGGGAAGGTTGGAGCAGCTACCTCTGCTGCCTGAGTCTAGATCTAGCTCTGGCTCTTGAGTTCTGGCTTGTTTTCCACCTCAGCTTTCCACCTCTCAGTCAACCTCAACATACAGTAAGTATAACTCCAAATTTAGTTAATTACAAATATTATTTGTAACTTAAGGGGGAGGGTGTTACGGCCCCAGGCCTATAGATCCTGCCTCCTTTTGTGTTTTTGAATATTGTGTTTTGTGAGAGTCCTATGTGCTGGAGGGAGTTTGGAGGTACATCCAGGATCGTGGTTGGCTGCAGCAGACTGGTCCCTGATTGGTGCCACCTGAAAACACCTGGCCAATCCCGTGGCTCCACATCAGCCCCGCCCAGTATTTAAGGACTCACTCCACACCTGTTCGGGGCTGCTGGCCTGTGTGGCCAGTATGCCAATATGTGTCAGGGCTGCTGGCCTGTGTGGCCAGTATGCCATTTTGTGTCAGGACTGCTGGCCTGTGTGGCCAGTATGCCATTTTGTGTCAGGGCTGCAGTGGCAGCGCCTGCAATTTGTCCTACGTGTCAGGGCTGCAGTGGCAGCGCCTGCATGTAGTTGTAATTCAATGTACTTAGGACTGCAGTGGCAGTCACTGTATTTGTGTGTTGTGTGTATCTGGGCTGCAGTGGCAGTACCAGTACTTTGTTCTTTTGTGTTGTTTTATTTGTTTTATGTTTCAGTTCTGTTACGTTACCCTTACACCCCTGTTCATTAAATTACATCTTTATTTAAACCTTTTCCCACCTTTGGTTTTTTTGTTACCTCCCCTTCCCTAGCTGAGCTGGGTTGTAACAATGGTGATATTAATATATTCAAATGTCATAAAAATAATAGATTGCTGATTTTCATCAATAATACCAACTAGAAGCGTTCATACCATATTTCAACCTTTATTTGACTAATAATGTATTTTAAAAAGTTTAAAGGACACATATTCTGCTACAGTGACTTTTTGAGCTTTAAACCATGTTCTAACAATGTTCCGTCATCAAAAACACACCTGAAGTAGCATTCAGCTGCATTTACGCTGTTTTAAGGAATGTTTATCAGAAAATCCTCCCCCCTTCGAGCTTCAAACACACATCCTGTTGACTCCCTCGACCCGGGACATATTTTCAAATCATCTACGTCACTTATCAGAGAATTTTCCGCTGTTTTAAGTCCTTAAATCATTTCTGCCGTCTGAATATAATAGCAGCTGCAACAAATCCACATCATTTCTTTTCAGCGCTCACTTCACTAGGCTGGGTGCACTCAGTAAGTGTAATTTCACACTGGCTGATAAAAGTCATTGGATGAATAAGAAACTTTTTTTTTGTTCTAAAAAATGAGATTGAAAATTTAAGGCACTCGAGAGCATGTTTAAAGGTTAACAGCAATATGAAAAATGCAGAATATGTTTCCTTTAAATATATACAATAGAAATAAATATACGTCTGACAAGTCGACTACTAAAATAATCATTTCTGACAATCTAAGAAGAAATTGAAGCGCCACCAAGGCACTAGACTTATGGTTTGAGTTGCCTGAGAGTGATAAAAATGAGGAAATCTACCTTACAACTCGAGCTGGATGGTTGATGGACATCTGTGGTTGATATTCACTGATGACGCCTAAATAAAGTACAAAGTGCGCTCTCCTGTATTGTCTTATACTCGGCACATACACACTTTATAGATGTGTTTTATTCAGTTAAAGTCTGTGGAGCAGTTTGTATCTTATATTATTGGCCGGGATTCAAGTCATTGTCCTAATGTCCCTTTTTATTGAAAGTGTTTGACGTTTCTTGGCTGGACCCTGGCTGTGATTTGTTGCATTATTGTGTATTATATTTATAAAATACATATAATGGTAAAACTTTAAACTTGACATTGAATTACAACTAAACTTTTGAAGTATGGAATGGCACTTTTGTTAAATCAATCGAACATCAAACTTTTCATACAGACCATATATCACCTGAGAAGGGTTGGTCCTGGGTAGTTCTTCGGGAGATCAGTAAACGCCAGCGGCAGTGGGCTGTAGTGCAAACTAATGTTGTGTCCTTGGGCAAGACACTCCAATGTCCATCCACTGGTGTGTGAAGGAAGGTGTGTTAGGGCTGTAGTCGACTAAAGAACATTTTGGTCGCCCTTTCACCCGATTAGTCGACTGAAAGGTGTGGCAAAACCTATAAAACGATGTAATATTTCCATGTATCTGACCTAAACTGCTCTTAAAAGACCACAGCTGCACAGGAGTTCGAACAAAAACAACGAATTACACAGAAAAGTACCAGGAAACAGTGTATTTTAAATGTTAGAGTGTTTGTGAATGAAGGCTTCTAGATAGAGAATATTTATGAGTAAAGTGTATAATTGAGGAAATGGTCAATTCTTTTTTGCCATTTCTCTTTAATAATGTCACTGTCTTTGTTATAAAAGTCTTTAAGTTTGTCTTTTAGAGTCTGTTTAGTCCAGAGAATGACGACCATCATCAAAATACGACTGACATTATTGTTTATAGTCGACTACAATTATTCTACTAATTGTTGCAGCCCTATTTTTGATGCAATAATAAAATAAAAACCAACAAATACAAAACCGAGGCTAATTTAGTTTGAAAAAGCTTGAGTTTATTCATGATTTTTCCATTTCAGTGTTTTCATTTTAAAAACAGAACATTTCTCTCAGACTTTGGTGTTACTGCGATATATTGTGTCTGTTGCGATCGTTGGCCAATATTGCGATATCTATACTTTTGAGATATATTGCGCTGCCCTAGTGTCATGTATGTTCATGTACATGCACAACTTATTTGATTAAATTAGAATCAGAATTAACTTTACTGTCTCAGAAGGATTTTTGTCGTGGGCTGGAGGACAAACCGCTGCAAACAAATCAAATCAAATCAATTTATTTTTATAATGCCCAAAATCACAACAACAGTTGCCTCGATGGGCCACAGGTAAAAGCAGTTCAGATAACTGTCCCAGAATGCCCCTGTCCTTTGACCCTCCTTCGCGGCGAGGAAAAACTACAAAAAAACCCATGGGAAAAAGTAGAAACCTCAGGGAGAACCACAGTGAAGGAGAGATCCTACTCCCACGGACGGACAGGCTGCAGATGAACTAGGACTGACATCCACTTGGACTGTGGAGCCACAACCACTCAAGAGGGAGGTGGTCCAGGCAGACGAGGTGTGGCTAATCCAGGGTTGAGGGAGTTCCTCCAGGCGGGTGGCGCATAGATCATCCAGTGTAGAGATCGATCCTCCAGACAGATGGGGGTGGGGGGGTCGTCACTGGAGCAGCCGCCGCAGTGTCTGAATGGAGAGAAAGAGAAACATGTGAACAGCAATGAACAGACTACAGTTGAAGTAATATTAAATATTGTTGATAGATAAAGTAGGAAGAACCAGAGGATAGTGTTCAAGCTGCCATACTTCCCCCAGCAGAGTTGCTCCAAGGGCAGCAGAGCTAAAACTGTAGGTTTTTATTTCTGTTCCTAACTGGCCACACTCTGACGAAGACTGTGAATGAGCAAGCCAAACTGTCAGGTAAACTAGACATACATAAGAAATAAATAAATAAGAAATGGTAGATTAAATGATCAGAAGGCCAAATGAACCTCGTTGGACCAGCTGCAAACAGCACATAAACACAAGAACAGACGCATAATAACACAACACACAGTGACAGATCTGATATTGCGCTCCATAGGATATTTTTCAGCTCATATTTCTGCTGAATATTATATCAAACTAATCATATGACAAATACGATTTAAAGGCATATTTGTTTTTTATTACATCTTCGTCTCCATCTTAAACCCCTTGTGTAAAGCTCCATACAGGACACACTATATTAAATGTGCTTTTTAATAAACGCTAACCCTTTTATCCGGTCTGTCTCTGCGAGCGTCATCTCATGTCCGCGTTCTCCTCTGATGTGCCCCAGGACGTTCATTCATTTTCATCCATGGTATTACAGTATGTTTGGCACAAGGAAGCAGTTGAATTGATGCTAAAACAATAGCAGCCAGCTTCAAAGCCCATCCCGAGCTTCAGTTTTGGACATCGCAAGGAGTGACTGAACGATCTGAGAGCCGGAGAAAGTTAAATATTCAACAATACGTACATTTTTGATTAGGAAACATTATTTTAAAATGACTAAAAGCTAAATAAAGTCAAGGATGTTTAAATTGCTTCTTTGTAGGGCTGCAACTAACGATTATTTTGGCAGTTGTTAAGTCTAGCGCTTATACTTTTGATTAATTGATTCATTGTTTAGAACACAAAGGCCTTTGCGTACGAGATTTTTACTGAAGTGAAGTTTGAGTTTGTCCTGGTAGAAAATATTTACAGACGAAAGCATGTTTTTAACAAAAAACCCACAAAATTTACTCAATTCCTCTGTCATATTTGTGTGATTCCTGCTTTGTCTGAGTCATAAATCCTCTTCGTTCAGTTCATGGAATGTGTCAGAGTCTGTATAAAGTCCAGATAGCGATTATTCGATTACTTTATTAGTTGAAAACCATCCTATAATCGGTTAGTTGCGATTAATTGATTAACTTAACTAACATCAAACACTTACTCTAAACGTTGAAAATTGAGAGCAAACATCAAGAACAGCACATTTTCTACATTTGAGTTGAATTAAAGTTTCAAAAGGCGAATTATAAATGTAAAAGAACTGTATGGAGATAATTTTTTCAGTCAGATTTTGAATTTTAATTGAGCTCACGTATATTTCTTTTTATCCCTCAAAAAACATGTTTGAACAGTTTTTATTGTGATTATCAGTCACTACACTTTGCATTACAGATGTTTTGATGTGTTTAAACATTCAAAATGACAACTTGAACGCATAAATACTGTATTTTCAAGTGGAAACAAATTGAAATATATGCTGCAAACTTCGAAAAAAACATGCTTAAATTGAACTTTTTTGTCAAAGTACAAAAATTCAAACTCCACAAGCCTAATACAGAAAGTCCCATTGAATGCACTGACACATTCGTTGCTTATGTAATTGTTTTGGCTGCAGCTGACGATGGGAAATGGAAACTGGGGCGCGGGATCGATCGATGGAACACAGTCAATGAATGGGTTTGAGTGCCGGGTTCAGCGGTGGAAGAGAGCCACACGACCCACTGACACTAGAACCATGAATGCACCATAGAGTTAACCACTAAAGTGCAAGAAATATCACTACAGCCGTCCCAACATGCACCACAAAACTCCACAGTCAAACCCACAAATAACAAACTTCATTGGAGTCCCAGAGATAATGGATTGTTTTTACACATCTTGATTACGGCTGATTACGATATTGGAAATGATTGCGATACGGATATTAAGATCTGCAATGGATGGATGGATGGATGCTTTATTGATCCCCGAGGGGGAAATTAAAATGCCATGGACTTACATGACACATGAACACAACACAATGAAGCACAATTAAACACAATTAGACAACGTTATGGACTCTGCTACAGACCCTTGTAGCGTCACAATAAGACAGCGTAGCGTACAATAAGAAAGCATGAATAAGAACAAAAATTATACAAAGTGTTTGTTATAAAAACACACAGCTGCTGGTATAAAAGAGTTTCTTAGGCGTTCAGTAGAACACCGGGGCATCACCAGTCGTCCACTAAAGGAGCTTTTAAGCTCATTTAAGATGCTCCAGAGGGGATGGTCTGCCAAAGAGACAACAGTTTGGAGTTTGGTCCTCATTCTTTTGTCCATAATAATGTCCACAGAGTCCAAACTCAGACCTATCACTGAACCAGCCTTTTTTATCAGCTTGTTCATACGATTTTTGTCCTCCGTAGTGATGCTCCCACCCCAACACAGTACAGCATAAAACAACACACTAGCCACAATGCCCTGGTAAAACACATTCAAGAGTCTCCTGCTCAGGTCAAAGGATCGAAGTTTCCTCAAAAAGAACAGTCTTGACTGAGCCTTTTTGAAAACTGCATCGCTGTTCCTCTTCCAGTTAAGCTTACTATCAAGGTGTACTCCAAGGTACTTATAAGAGTCAACAATTTCAATCGACTGCCCTTTAATAACAACCGGTGCGGTGGCTGTTTTTTTCTTTCTGAAATCAATAATTAGTTCCTGTGTATTACTTATGTTGAGCTGTAAAAAGTGGGACTCACACCAGCTAACAAAGGAGCTAATTTCATTATTATAAGCCAGGTCGCTACCACGAGAGATGAGGCCCAGAAGGGCAGTGTCATCTGAAAATTTTTGCATATGACAAGAATTAAAACTGTGCCTATAGTCAGCTGTATACAGGGTAAATAAAAATGAAGATAACACAGTGCCCTGCGGTGCTCCAGTATTTGTCAAGATTATTTCAGAGCATCTGTCACCAAGTCTCACAAACTGAGGACGGTTTAAAAGATAATCTAAAACCCATGCAACTGTAGTATTGTGCAACTCAAAACTCATTAATTTGTTCGCTAAAATATGTGGCTGTATTGTATTAAAAGCACTTGAAAAATCAAAAAACATAACACGAACAGAGCTGCCTTTTTTTTCCAGGTGTTGGTATATTGTGTGGAGCATACAAAGTAAAGCATCATCTACACTCACACCTTTTCTGTAAGCAAACTGTAGTGGGTCCTGAAAAGGTGCTACTTGCTTCCTTAGCTGACATAGAACCACTCTTTCAAAGCATTTCATAACGTGTGACGTCAGCGCAATAGGTCTAAGATTAGACAAAGAGCCGCTCAATATTGATATTATTACGATAGTTAAATACACTTTTTGACAAAGGCTCAAACTAACAATTATTTTAGTGGTCAAATAGCGATTACCTCTGTTGTAGATTGAGAATAAACATACATTTTTAACGAAACTGATGTTAAAATATTGTGAATGAAGCTTTTAGATAGAGAATATTTATGAATAAAGTGTATAACTGAGGGAAATTCAGAAACGGTCAATAATTTTTTGCCATTTTTATTTCAAAATTTCCCTGTCTTTGTTATAAAAGTCTTTAAGTCTGTGTTTTAGAGTCTGTTTAGTCCAGAGAACAACCATCATCAAACTGTGACTGCAATTCTTGTTTATTGTGGATTAGTCATGATTATTCTAACTGTTGGAGCTCTGTTTTTCATGCAATAATGTCTATTATATTAGAATAAAAACCAAGAAATACAAAACCGAGGCTAATTTAGTTTGAAAAAGCTAGATTTTGTTCATGATTTTCCCGTTCGTGTTCAACATTTTCATTTTAATCAAGACTATCAAGACTTTGGTGTTACTGCGATATATTCCTTTTGTTGCGATATTGTTATTGCGTCGGCCAGTACTGTGATATTGATACTTTTGCGATATATTGTGCAGCCCTAACCTGGATGTACAATTGATCGAGGGCAGAAAAAAGACATTTGACCATTTGACTGGATTTACAAAGCTCCAGTTTGATGAGAGAAGTGGATTTCTGCAACTAAACCGACGAGCGAGTTATACCCATGGATGTATTAAATGAACTGGATAAGACACGCCCCCTCTGTCTGTGTCCCAGATTGATTAGTGGCCGTGTGAGGTACTGCAGCCTCTTGGAACCAGCCTTTTTCTAAAAGTGCACATTATAATTGCAGACTGTACTGAATTATTAGCAGTATTTAAATAAAATAGAAGGAAATGTTCTTTTCTACCGTTTCTAAAATCACAGAAATTACCGCTTTTATATGAAGTGACGTCACCGCAAACATGTGCGAGTCACGTGAACGAGCGTCGGACGATACAAACAGAAGCTCGTGGAAAAGGCTCGACTAGAGACACCTGTAAGTTGTATTTTATTTCATTTCAGACGCTTTAATGCGTGCTCTAACATGAAGAACACAATTACAATCACACAAGCTAACGCTAACACAAAAACTTGCAGCTGCGTGGTCGTTCACGTCGCTCAAAGCATCATGGGGGATTGTCGACACGTGGCACCCTAAAGCAAAGATGGCCGCCTCCGTATCAGGAAGTAAATGCGGAAGTAAGACATTTTTTTGGGGTCATGCGCCAATGAGCTCAGGCCACAGGGAGGAACAGGGCGGCCATTTTGGGTTCATCTTCCAGGTTTTATTATAGTTTTATGGTTATACCTCACATTCATTAAGCCACAAATGCATTGAGTTGGGTTTTCATTTGGGGAATGATCTCACCAGCGTCTCATAACATAATCTTTAATATGATCGTGCACTGATTCACCCTCGCTGTGTGAAGGAGAGGTTTCGCAGGTCTTTCCTTCCTGCTGCTGTCAGACTTTACAATGAACACTGTTAGCCCTGAACATGTGCCATTCACCCGCTATAATCATGTGCAATACTGTAACATGTGTCAGTCACCTGTTATAATCATGTGCAATATAATTGAACATACTATTAATAGACTCATACCTCACCATAGTCACTTACTGTATATAACATACACTTAAGCCACTTTAGTTACCATTTTTACTGTAAATAAGAGTGTGCACTTTATACCTTATACTTTATATTGTATTTTTTATGACCATGTTTATTTATCCTATTTTTATTGCATGCACCTATTTCTTTCATTCCTGTCCTAAACTGTGTGTTGCAACAGTGGAATTTCCCCATTGTGGGACAAATAAAGGATCTCTTATCTTATCTTATCTTATTTGTGATTCTATTGATTATTCTTTAGAGAGTCAGTTGTAGAGAAAAATCAGCACAAAGTTTGGTGTGTTTCTTACATTGACAGAGTGAATTAGCCTCACATTAGTTGGAGGACAGCATTCATTCACTATTTTATCAACTCAGACAGCTCTAAATTGCAGTAAACGTTATATGTACAGGCAGTATAATAAAGTATATTTCTCACAAACATTTCCAGGGACACTTTTTGATCATTTTAGATGGTTGAATCCGATTTAAGGCACAATCTACGGGATCTACTCTGACACCTGTGCCACGTAAAGGTCACTAATGTTTAGTCTGATTCATAGTCATTGCATTAAGCCGTGGATCTGACAAAGTTGTAGTTATCGTGATTAGACGGACAAAATGTTCAGAGCGAGTCTGGCCATTATTTAAGGACTTAAAACAGCAAAAAATTCTGGGATAAATGACGTCAGCATCATCTACGACACACATGAAGGAGTTCAGAACACAGTGTTGGAGGGAGAGAGGATTTTCAAACTAGCATCAACAAACAAACGGGAATCAAACTAAATGCTACTTCAGGTTATGTTTTTGATGATGGCTAAAAGATGGAAGTCATTTTTGCATAATATTTGTCCTTTAAGATGACAATCTTATTTCCATTTTGTTATTTACAGTTTCATTCAATGACAGATAAACCTGACAAGCTAAATTTCTGGCTTGCTGCTGATCATTACCGCTATATCTTCCCTGCCGTAATGATGCCCTTAATGGTGCCCCTTGTCCAAACTTTTTTCCATCGAGGGCCACATATTGAAATATAGACCAAGCGGACACAAATGAATCGCGAAACGTTAAAAAAAGCTGCATTTATCTGATGTTTTAAGCACCACCACATCTACATTCAGTCTCTTTGCCTTATTGCCTTAATATCAGGTCTGTGCTGCACCAAAATGTTAATTATTTAGGTTAGAATTGTAGAAAATCTGAAATGTGCTGTAAATAGTACTTATCAGGACAATGTGGGCCAGTTCACCAGGAAGCTTGAGGGCCAAAAAAAATTGGTCTGAGGGCCGCATTTGGAGCCCGGGCCTGAGTTTGGACATGCCTGTCTTAACAGATTTTGTCACAGGGTGCAAGAGCTCTTTACCCTTGTCTGGAAGATTACACTAGACGTTTTTATTATTTTTTATTTTTAATAGTTGTAATTATTGACAATAAAGTTGATAATAGTCCAATTGTTGATTTGGAAATATGCAATATTGCAATATTGAGTGTATCGTAAGTGATGTTTCTGATCTTATGTGGTTAACTTTATGGTCCATTCATGATTTGTGTGATACTAGAACACAGTTTAAAACATTCCTGATGCTTTGTTCACTTTTGTCACTATTGCACTCGGCAACACTCAATTTTATGTTTAGATGTTATAATTTTCAAAAAAACAACAATTGAGGTATCATCAGTTTTTCGATATGTCCCCCTCCTCTAACATCTAGGTCAGGGGTGTCCAAACTTTTTCCATCGAGGGCCACATATTGAAATATAGACCAAGCGGAGGGCCACAAATCAATCGCGAAACGTTAAAAAAGCTGCATTTATCTGATGTTTTAAGCACCACCACATCTATATTCAGTCTCAGTGCCTTAATATCAGGTCTGTGCTGCACAAAAATGTTAGTTATTTAGGTTGGAATTGTAGAAAATCTGAAATGTGCTGTAAATAGTACTTATCAGGACAATGTGGGCCAGTTCACCAGGAAGCCTAAGGGCCAAGAAAAATTTGTCTGAGGGCCGCATTTGGCCCCCGGGCCTGAGTTTGGACATGCCTGGTCTAGGTGAAACAGATCTACCACCTTACCCCATCATCACATCACTGACGCCTCTCCTTTTCAAAAGCACCAAATTTTATCCATTCAAACACCCGTCCTCTCATTTGTGAACAAGTCTCGCCATTTTCAAGTAGATCTGGAGTTACGGCGGGGCGAGAGTCTTATGTTTTATGTCTGGTCCGATTCTGAACATTTGTCACTGACTGTTTCCTCAAGGCACCATCTTTCATTCTTGTTTTTTGTTTTGTACCTTCAGCCTCTGACAGAGAAATTTACGTCCTCCTCTTTAGAGCTGTCTTTGGGTTTTACGATCCGGCCGCAACAAATTCTGCTAATGTTGATGAATCTCACACTCATTTTGGATTAGAGCTGTTATGGAAATTATATATATTGTTTTTAGCCCTATTTAAACGGCTTGACTGTGTTTCAGTGACAATGGCAGTTCCCAAAACATAGCCGTTATTGTTTAAAGGTCCCATATCATGCAAAATCGACATTTCAGAGGTTTTAACCTTCCTACAGTGCTATTTGGGCCTCGTATGTTGTGCCCAAAGTGGTTTTTGATTGATTCCCGCATGTTTTCACTAGAGAACTGTCTTTTCCGTCCCCCTCGGCTGAGCAGCAGACGGGGGCTCCTCACTAAGATGACGCGCTTCACCAGGATGACGCGGCGCTCAAGTCACGCCTCCAGGAAGCGTGCAGCCGCAAGAATAAAAACAGCTAATGCTAATGCTGCACAGTAATTACACGATGGATACGACAGATCGAAGAGTTAGCTTGTTATTTACCAAACGGCAACGTCCGTCGTTGAGGCCCTGGAGCACGTCAAACTCCAGGTCAGATCCAGGACGTAGGACTCAGCACGACGCACCGTCAGGAGGAGAAAATGTTTATTCCTGTGTTTGTGTATCGCTGTTTACCGGAGCACACGGCGCATGCACCATCTCCGCTCTAGGGTTCGCCGCGGGTTGGGCGGGGGAGGCACGCGGGTTGGGTGGGGGAGGCTCACGGGTTGGGCGGGGGAGGCTGCCTGCTCTCCGTTCGGGGGGGTCAGATCTCAGAGTGAGCCGTTTGCTTTTGCAAGGAGGGGGGCCAGTCCAAGAAATGGGTGTTTTTTGGAAACTGTTATGTTATGGATATTACACAACGCAAACATTTATCAACAAAGCCCTTAGAATAGACTGTGTAAAGGGGAGAATAGCAGAATATGGGACCTTTTAAATGTAAAAAGCACAAAATGTCATAAAAAAGTAGGAAGTATTTCAAAAAGTTATCGAATATTATGTGTCTTTCTCATGATTTGCAGCTCTACTTTGGCTTGGTATGTTTTTATTCATTATATACTGGCCATATACTGTAGCCAGCTCAAACACACGTGCGTTATTATTATTATTCTTGGTCCCAAATGGAAACACACTGAATCCTGCACCTGTTTGAAATGCTAAACTGCACCTCATGCTTTTGATGGGCCAAGCTTTCATGAAAATCAAAGCCGGAGCTCGACATTGGGTTTACACGCCACGGTATATCCAGTTCATTAGGATTCTTTTCAGCGTGTTTACAGATTTACATAGAGAACATGTGGACGGAGGAGAAATCCATATGGGCGTCATAAAATAAAATAAACAAGGATGCGAAGCGAGCGCGAGCTGCCTTGCCGTGCGCTTTTATTTTCGGCGAAAATGAAACAAATAGAGGAAAGGTTTATATCCTGCTTGCTAATGCTCACAGGAGAGTGCTGTGTTCACTGGAGGTAAAGAGCACACATTAACTGCGTTTCCACCCCCTTATTTTTAATGCGCATTTTTAGGTATCACAAAAGTAACAGGAGGTGGAAACGATCAAATATCACATTTAGAGCCCTTAATTCGCATAAAAGTTTACACGCTCGCTTCAGGTGGATTTTAGTTAAAGGTCCCATATTGTGCTATTTTGCCCTTCACACAGTCTATTCTAAGGACTTTGTTGATAAATTTTTGCGTTGTGCAATATCCATAACATAACAGTTTCCAAAAAACACCCATTTCTTGGACTGGCCCCCCTCCTTGCAAAAGCAAACTGCTCACTCTGAGATCTGACCCCCCCGAACAGAGAGCAGGCTGCCTCCCCCGCCCAACCCGCGCGGCTCCCCCTCCCAACCCGCGACGAAGCCTAGAGCGGGGATGGTGCATGTGCCGTGTGCTCCGGTAAACAGCGATACACAAACACTGAATAAACATTTTCTCGTCCTGACGGTGCGTCGTGCTGAGTCCTACGTCCTGGATCTGACCTGGAGTTTGACGTGCTCCAGGGCCTCGACGACGGACGTTGCCGTTTGGTAAATAACAAGCTAACTCTTCTATCTGTCGTATCCATCGTGTAATTACTGTGTAGCATTAGCATTAGCTGTTTTTATTCTGCGGCTGCGCTCTTCCTGGAGGCGTGGCTTAAACACCGCGTCATCCTGGTGAAGCGCGTCATCTTAGTGAGGAGCCCCCGTCTGCTGCTCACCCGAGGGGGACGGAAAAGACAGTTCTCTAGTGAAAGCATGAGGGAATCAATCAAAAAACCACTTTGGGCACAACATACGAGGCCCAAATAGCACTGGAGGAAGGTTAAAACCTCTGAAAAGTCGATTTTGCATGTTATGGGACCTTTAATGCACGTAAATATTAAAGCACATTTTGAAAGGTGTAAACACATTTAGTCGCTTAAACTCAGTGGTGGACTAAGAAATTTGGAGGCCCAAGGCAAAATGAAGCACAGGGTCCTCCTCGTCAAGTGTGATTTTCTTTTTCTGTCGTGTTCTTGAAAGGAAGCTTGATTTTTTTGGTGTTTTGTTGTTGTGGTTCAGGTTCATACTTTTGGGTTGATAAGTGAACTATTGGAACATTCTAATTCATTTGTGCAACAGCGTTTTAATTAAATGTTCTAAACAGCTTTAAACAGAGGGGGTTTGGGGGTCCTTCCTCAAGAAATCAGACCATATTTCCTGTATGTTTTCTTGCATTTTAACACGTTTTAGATACATGAAATTCATTTATAATTTTACAATGTTATCTTTTATTTTTCTATTCTATTTCCACACAATTCTAGATTATTTTGATGGTCTTTTTCTTGTTTAAAAGTACACTGCACTCAGGGATAGTTTATGTTTGTCCAACGTTAAAACTGGCTTCAGCGTTTGTTCTTTTTAACTTGTTTGGTTTGTAAAATTAAAGTTTTAACAATCTGATAAAATTTGGACATGACGAAAAAGGTTGTGTTGACGTTCTAGAATTTGACTTAATATTCTCAGGTGGAGGGCCGGAGCCTCCATAAGAGATTTATTATGTCTGGGAGAAGTATCCAAAATAGAAATCCAGAAATGTTTAACATTTATCATTATCGGTTTGGGATTGGCTCAACAAACTTGTCATATTAATCTTATGGCTTTAAGTCTTTTCAACTGACAGTTATGTTTTTTGAGTTGAATAATAGCACTATTTTTCTGAGACATTGTGGAGAATAATTTGGTAAATGGTCACATATTTGGTAAATGGTCACATATTTAAATAGCGCTTTTCCACCTCTGAGGCACTCAAAGCGCTTTACATCAAGGAACCATTCACCCATTCACTCACACATTCACACACTAGAGTACGCAGACACTGGGGGCGAGGCGGGTTAAGTGTCTTGCCCAAGGACACAACGGCAGTATTCACCTGCGGGAGCAATTGCACCGCCAACCTGTGGGTCAGAGGATCTGACCGCTCAACCAAGGATGTTTATGTCAGGAGCGAGATTCGAACCGCCGACCTTCGGATCAGAAGACAATCTCTCTGCCAACTGAGCTACTGCCGCCCACAATTTCACTTTTGTTTATTTATTCTGACAGAGAGGGTGTTGAACTCTGTGCCGTTTTTGTTTCATATGGATCAGCCCAGTAATTACTGCGATATGAACCATAAACCAGGTCAACAAATCTGCAATCTGACAGATAAACAGTCAATTGTACTGTTGAAGTCTGACCTGCTCCAGCTCGGAGTTAAACTACAGGAGTTGTTGAATGTTGTGATGCCATGTGAACACAACCTATTGATTGTTTCTGGTAAGGCAGGGAAAGATACATTGCTTTAATGTGCATAGATCAATAGATATTGATCGACCATGACCAGTCGATCACTGAAATTATCATCAATCAGTTCAGCAATTGATTCAACTTTTACTGAACAACACATTTTTACACATGTTTTACACAAGGGACTATGCAACGGAGCCTGGCCCTGTCTGGCTCTTCTGATTGGCTGTTTAGAGACCCTTCCAGGAGTCATGTGTTTAGACGTACATAGCTGGGTACTTGCCTGAACACTCTATCACATTCATTTGATTGGAAGAAACTGTAATTTTTTCACAGACACAGTTATTATTTACAAGTTCATCACATTTGCCAGCAAGGAAAAAAACAAAGCAATCAATATCTAATTTAGTTGACTTATTACTGCAGAATTTATGGCATTTGGTGAAACTAAACATCAATTTCATTGTTAACCCATTGTGGCCTGCTATGTTTTTGGTGCATTATTGTCCAGAATAATGTTAGATTTAAGGAATTATTATTAATGTATTTTCTTATTTCATTTTAAATCTACACAAAACACTTTGACACCTGGTAATGTTTTTCATAGTTTGCGATGTTTGGAGGTTAACTTTCTTATTAAAAATGCATTAGTGCTAACTCGTGGAATAGTACCAGGCTAATGGAATGCAGCATTTTGTCTACAAACACTGGAAGGATCTATTTCAAGTGACGTTGTAAAATTCCAACACGTTCAAACCTTACAGTATGAGGTTTTAGAGCTGACAAATAATAACAGAATTGCACTGACCCCATAAACATGAAAAGTGACACAACAAATAATTGCCTGCTACTTCGAAGCACTCCTCCCAAACTCGCAGAGAGACAAATTGGGCTCAAAATCCTCTATTTGAACAAGTTGTCGGTGGAATGATTGTGAATAAACGTATTACAGGAACAGTAAGAGGTACACTGGATCATTTCCATGTCACCTCCCGCCTCTCCATGATCACAGCCGCTCCTCTGCCTCTCGATCCGCCCCCCTCTCCTTGTTTCCACCATATCTCAGCCCCTTCAAACGCACCGCTCCATGGCACCCCGCTGAGAGCACCCCGGGGGTCTCAAACCTGCATGCCATTAGCCCGCCGTATTGTGCGCCCTAATTGCGTTCCAGTGGCTTCTGAGCGCTCGGGCTTGGCTGGCAGAGTGTCCGCGATCCATCAGCGGTCGGCGCGGCGCTGAATCACCGGAAGTCACCGTTAAATGGGAGAAATGAGCTGCGGGCTGAAGTGCGGTCAGTGCGTGTCAGGCGGGAAATGACTTACTCCAGCAATTAGACGGTGTCAGAGGGCAGGGGGATAATACGACAGCGAGCAGAATGTTCATGAGCCTGGATGGCGCGGTTAATGAGACGATCCATGGGGTTTCGCTCACTTCGTTTTTACCTGTTATGGGCGCCATTTTGAGCATTTGGTTGTGTTTATCTGTTGACGACGCGGACGCAGAGTAAGTCAGCTTCATTTTCAGGGGATCACATCAGTCGTTTAGTCGATTAATCGGTCCGTGATGCCTTACTCGACCAACATTTTTATTAGTCGACTAATTATTTTATCTAGGTTAAAAGGATTTATATGGAACAGCAAAAAAAGAGAAGATAAAGAGAGCGTTTGCTGAAGATTTTGGAGTGAATCATGATCTCTGACATAGTTTCCTAGTACTTTTCTGTATAATTAGTTGTTTTTGTTCAAATGCCTGTGCGGTTGAGGTCTTTCGAGAGCAGTTTAGGTCAGATACATGGAGATACTAAATCGGTCGATAGGGCATGCATTTAGTTGACCAAATTTTTCTTCAGGCTACTACTTTAGCCCTACAGATCAGTGAATGTTATTACAACCTCAGAAATCATTCTCAATATCGAACAAATAATACAAGACTATATTTTAATTTTGTGATTTGTTAAACAGGTTGAAAACTTTCTAATACACGTTAAGCCTAGGGTCAGCTGCACAGTTTGTTCCATCTTATACGTTTTATGGATGTCACACTATTTAAAACCGTGAGGCAGCGCAGATTCACACTCACAGATTCAGAATGGGTGGAGAATTTCCGTATGTCACATTTCATTTGTAAAACTGTAAAACTGTCTGACATGATGGAGGACGTTCTCAGCCCTGAACCCGAGACTGTGTGTGCGCTAAACCCACTAAACATGCCAGTCACATTCACAGAACACACAGTTGTTCGGAGTCCACAGGTCGACTGTTCTAAAGTTCATGTGTGAGTTCTGCAATGGCATTTTGTCCTGGGTAATGCACGAGCTGATAAAGGTTTGTGGAGCTGCACTGATCGTTTACATGGCATCTGAATATGAATGGATATGGATGGCGCTACATGCTTGTGGTGTTTTTTGCATCTGTAAAAGTTGTTAGACAAAAAGAAAACGGGGAAATATGTCCCCTGGTTCACGAGTTACGACTGAGCTCTTTTGCTTTGTTGCTTTGAGGAGCCTGTGTTTATTGTTGGTCACATCTATTGATATATTGATAGCAAAATTAGGATTGTGTTGCATCAATACTTGAGTTTTCAGATCAATCTTTTCTGTTTTCATTATTTAACTTTTTCCCCCACATGATTTTCTCACATTTAGCAACAGTTTCGGGCCAGAATCTTTCGCTCACTCTTGTCGTTGTCTGGTGCTCGTGAAAGATACGCTCTTAGGGAATGAATAAGCTAAAGACAGTTTTCAACGCAATGGTGCATGACGCAAAACGCTCAAAACTAAAAGTCTGTGCCCAGTGCAGTCTGTGGTGAGAGACGAGGAGTGCTGTGTTTGACAGAGAAGAGGGCCCACTCTGTGACCAAGGTTCCAACATATCCGACTCAGATATAACTCACAGCTCGTCTTTGGTCATACGACTGTTCTAAGTTTAATCTCCGTCCCTGTCTCACTGTGAGACCTTCGACCCTTTCAGCCATGACTCTTGGCTGTAATCTCTCACCCCAGACGGACAGAATGGTGCAGTGGACACCGGGCTTTACACAGTGACATTCTGTTATTGTCTGCAAACTTCTAAAATGGTGAAAAATGTTGTGCATGAATAAGACCCATTTTAATTGATGAGTAATAACCATGTCATTGATAACACTGAGGTCGATGTGTGGACTTTGAGCTGAAGTCCCTGCTAGGGCTGGGCGAAAAAATCATGATTTTCTTTGGGCCAGATCATTATTTATCAGGATTCGTGTTTCTCCATCCATCCATCCATCTTCTTCCGCTTATCCGGGGCCGGGTCGCGGGGGCAGCAGTCTAAGCAGGGACTCCCAGACTTCCTTCACCCCAGACACTTCCTCCAGCTCCTCCGCGGATCGAGGCGTTCCCAGGCCAGCCGAGAGACATAGTCCCTCCAGCGTGTCCTGGGTCTACCCCGGGGCCGCCTCCCGGTGGGACATGCCCAGAACACCTCCCGAGGGAGGCGTCCAGGAGGCATCCGGAACAGATGCCCGAGCCACCTCAGCTGGCTCCTCTCGACGTGGAGGAGCAGCGGCTCTACTCCGAGCTCCTCCCGTGTGACTGAGCTCCTCACCCTATCTCTAAGGGAGCGCCCAGCCACCCGGCGGAGGAAGCTCATTTCGACCGCTTGTATCCGCGATCTTGTCCTTTCGGTCATTACCCAAAGCTCATGACCATAGGTGAGGGTAGGAACGTAGATTGACCGGTAAATCGAGAGCTTCGTCTTTCGACTCAGCTCTTTCTTCACCACAACGGTTCGATACAACGCCCGCATCACTGCAGACGCTGCACCGATCCGCCTGTCAATCTCACGCTCCATCCTTCCCTCACTCGTGAACAAGACCCCGAGATACTTAAACTCCTCCACTTGAGGCAAGGACCCCCCACCCACCCGGAGAGGGCAAGCCACCTTTTTCCGGTCGAGAACCATGGCCTCGGATTTGGAGGTGCTAATCCTCATCCCAGCCGCTTCACACTCGGCTGCAAACCGTCCCAGTGCATGTTGCAGGTCCTGATTTGAGGAAGCCATCAGGACGACATCATCTGCAAACAGCAGAGATGAGATCCTGTGGTCCCCAAACCAGACACCCTCCACGCCCTGACTGCGCCTAGAAATTCTGTCCATAAAAATTATGAACAGAACCGGTGACAAAGGGCAGCCCTGGCGGAGTCCAACATGCACTGGGAACAGGTCTGACTTACTGCCGGCAATGCGAACGCAGCTCCTGCTCCAGTCGTACAAGGACCGGACAGCCCTTAGCAAAGGGCCCCGGACCCCATACTCCCGAGCACCCCACAAGGCGCCCGGGGCACACGGTCGAATGCCTTCTCCAGATCCACAAAGCACATGTGGACTGGTTGGGCAAACTCCCATGAACCCTCGAGCACCCGATGGAGAGTATAGAGCTGGTCCAGTGTTCCACGACCAGGTGACGAAAACCACACTGCTCCTCCTGAATCCGAGGTTCGACTATCGGTCGGATTCTCCTCTCCAGTACCCTGGAATAGACCTTACCGGGGAGGCTGAGGAGTGTGATCCCCCTGTGGTTGGAACACACCCTCCGGTCCCCCTTCTTATATACAGAGGGACCACCACCCCGGTCTGCCAGTCCAGAGGCACCGTCCCAGACCGCCACGCAATGTTGCAGAGACATGTCAACCAAGACAGTCCCACAACATCCAGAGACTTAAGATACTCAGGGCGGATCTCATCCACCAAGGAGCCAACAACCTCAGTGACTTCAGCCAGGGTGATGGACGAGTCCGCCTCCAAGATCTCAGCCTCTGCTTCCTCCTCGGAAGGCGTGACAGTGGGATTGAGGAGATCCTCAAAGTATTCCTTCCACCTTCCGACAACATCCCCAGTCGAGGTCAACAGCTCTCCACCCGCACCGTAAACGGTGTTGGTGAAGCACTGCTTCCCCTCCTGAGGCGTCGGATGGTTTGCCAGAATTTCTTTGAGGCCGACCGATAGTCCTCCTCCATGGCCTCCCCGAACTCCTCCCAATCCCGAGTTTTTGCCTCTGCGACAGCCCGGGCTGCAGTACGCTTGGCCTGCCGGTACCTGTCAGCTGCTTCAGGAGTCCCACGAGCCAGCAAGGCCCGATAGGACTCCTTCTTCAGCCTGACGGCATCCCTTACTTCCGGTGTCCACCACCGGGTTCGGGGATTGCCGCCGCGACAGGCACCAGAGACCTTGCGACCACAGCTACGAGCCGCCGCATCGACAATGGAAGTGGAGAACATGGTCCACTCGGACTCAATGTCTCCAACCTCCCCCGGGATCTGGGAGAAGTTCTCCCGGAGGTGTGAGTTGAAGACCCTGCCGACAGAGGGCTCTGCCAGCCGTTCCCAGCAGACCCTCACGATACGCTTGGGCCTGCCGAGTCTGTCCGGCTTCCTCCCCCGCCAGCGGATCCAACTCACCACCAGGTGGTGATCGGTTGACAGCTCCGCCCCTCTCTTCACCCGAGTGTCCAAGACACGCGGCCGAAGGTCAGATGACACGACAACAAAGTCGATCATCGACCTCCGGCCTAGTGTGTCCTGGTGCCACGTGCACTGATGGACACCCTTGTGCTTGAACATGGTGTTCGTTATGGACAAGCTGTGACTAGCACAGAAGTCCAATAACTGAACACCGCTCGGGTTCAGATCGGGGGGGCCGTTCCTCCCGATTACCCCTCTCCAGGTGTCACTGTCGTTGCCCACGTGGGCGTTGAAGTCCCCCAATAGAACAACGGAGTCCCCAGGCGGTGCACCGTCCAGTACCCCTCCCAGGGACTCCAAGAAGGTCTGGTACTCTGCACCGCTGTTCGGCCCGTAGGCCGACACAACGGTGAGAGACCTGTCCCCCACCCGAAGGCGGAGGGACGCGACCCTCTCGTTCACTGGGGTAAACTCCAACACGTGGCGGCTGAGCTGTGGGGCTATGAGCAAGCCCACACCAGCCCGCCGCCTCTCCCCGCGGGCAACGCCAGAGAGTTTCTGTTCTGTAATAGAGCTGCACAATTTAGGAAAAATATCTAACAGTGACTTTTCTGACCACTGCGATTGTGATTAGGTTTGCGATTTATGTTTTAATTATAGGATTCTGTTCAAATTCACATTTTAAACACAATTTTGTCTCTTTTAGTCAAGTCTTTGTCATTTTAAATCGTGTTTTTGTCGCTTTTAGTCATGTTTGTTGTTTGTAGGTGCGCTTTTGAGCGTATTTTTAGTGCTTTTGATTGCGCAATCCAATCCAATCTAAACTACAGTGTTATCAGCGTCAAAACTGACTCCTTTTCCATTTGCTAATTGCATCCCATCATAATAGCGATTTCGTGTCGATTTGGTTGAATTGTACAGCCCTGGTCTATAAGAGGTAAATAAAGTCATCTGCTTCGGCTTCAGAGGCTAAACAACAGGAGAAAAAAGCGTGTTTGAACAGACAACTGCATTAAAGAGACGAACGGTGAACATTGTCACAGCGACGAGCTCACAGTAAAATTTTTATCACCATATCATCCAGCACTAGTCCCTGCTCATTTTCTTTTGTGTATTTTGATCCAACACAATGCCTTCGTCTCCAAATGCCCAAACTTTATCGTCGTTTTGTGCACAGATTCCCTGTGGTCACTTTTAACATTGACTTTTTCTGCTGTATGGGCCTGTAATACAATAATAACTGAAATGAAACTGGTTATCCCTCACTCAAATGTATATGTGACTCTGCACGCACTCCTTAATGGCGTTGTGTAATGTAGAGCGTCGTTTACAGAAGAAGCAACTCCAAATCTAGATGCAGCTCCATTACCGGGTGTAATTTTCCATTTCATGCTCTGTCTGGGTTTTCACAGTGTCTTTGAGATTAGAAGTGTTTCATAATCAGATGAGATTGTTTTCTATCATGATATTTCTTTTAATCTTCTCTGCATCTTCCGCCTCGTTTGATCCTGTCTATTATTAGCTATTTTTGTCAATCCAAAGAATAGAACAGATATCATGCATTCTTTGTGTTCTTATTGTGGTTTAAACAAGCTCCTGAGTGTGTCTGCTTTGCTGTGTCATGTTTAAGGACGGAAAAGAATGTGTTTTTTAAGACGTAATGTTTCCCACATCGGGAATTGATTTAGGGCACCATCTACTGGCAGCAGAGGTGCGTTTTTTTATTGAAGACAATGGTTTTTGGACAGCTCAGACAACCTGGGAAGCTCTACCTGTGATGTAACAAAACTGGGAGAACTGGAGTGTTTTCTGAGGCTGAAAGGGCGAGGAATTGTGAATGAAGCCGAATACAACTCCAGGTGTGTTTTTGATGAGGAAATGTATGTTACAATATCATTAAAGCATAAAAAAGTACATTTTGCATAATAAGTGCCCTTTAAATGATGATGAGGATGATGTTTTAAATTAATACTAATCTAATCCAGTCTATCCAGTCTGTCTGTCTGTCTGTCTGTCTGTCTGTCTGTCTGTCTGTCTGTCTGTCTGTCTGTCTGTCTGTCTGTCTGTCTGTCTGTCTGTCTGTCTGTCTGTCTGTCTGTCTGTCTGTCTGTCTGTCTGTCTGTCTGTCTGTCTGTCTGTCTGTCTGTCTATCTATCTATCTATCTATCTATCTATCTATCTATCTATCTATCTATCTATCTATCTATCTATCTATCTATCTATCTATCTATCTATCTATCTATCTATCTATCTATCTATCTATCTATCTATCTATCTATCTATCTATCTATCTATCTATCTATCTATCTATCTATCTATCTATCTATCTATCTATCTATCTATCTATCTATCTATCTATCTATCTATCTACCTATCTATCTACCTATCTACCTATCTACCTATCTACCTACCTACCTTATTCTACTCAAAAGTGGATGCATTCATTTAATATAAAATATGTAAATGGCACAGGATACATAATACATTTACTGCAGTATTACTTTATATTTATTCTTTTCTTTTTATACACTTCCCGTACATAATAGCACAATAGCTACCACAATCCAATCCAACTAATTTTTACTTTGACTTTAAAAGTAATCATAGTCATATTTTGGTTATTGTAATGAATATCTGTACAATTTAGATTCTATAACACCTATGAAAAGATCTTTTGTAACAAACACAATGACATTGTTAATTCAAAATGCCCAAAACGTATTCACCTTATTCCGGAAATTGCCGTACGCGCCGCCGTCTTGTTTCTGTTGTATTAGTTCACATGGAGCAGACGAGCTCAACAGAAAATAAGTTCTACTCGACTAAAAAGCCGTTTTCAGACTGACCAGGAAATCGGTGCGTTGTGACTTGTTGTTGCTCGTGTTCATTAAACATTTTACACAAATCAACCTACTTTATGTAACATTTTAGCAGCGAGACTTTTCCCTCGTTCGTCATTAGCTTTAACAGAGTTCTCGTCAAACGGAAGTGCGTTTACAACAAAAGTGCAAAAAACGGCAAAAGTGGGCGGGGCAGAATAAGGTCAATATTCTTCACTTAGAAGCCTTCTGTCACCATAACACCATAACAACCACAACCTTTATTTGGTTGATAATTTATTTAAAAAGTCTCAATGTGCAATAGAAATACCCGTTTCACTAGCTGACGAATCAAAAAAATAATCGCTGACTTGTCGACTGCTGAAATAACCATTAGTTGCCGCTGTAATCCAATGCAGAATTGTAACATCTTGTCGCCTTCGTCCAATCAGATTGAGGGATTAACCCGTTTCGAACCCCCGCTTTTGTTTTGCCTAAACATTTCCCTGCAGACAAGCGTTTAATAACTCTGTGTACTCATAGTAATAGATGTCTTTTCCCCGCGTGCAGTCGCAGTGTGTGTGCAGCGTTCCTCAGGCTGACACTGGAGTAAATCACAGGCTAATGAAGCGGGCTGTAACGACGCGGCTATAATCAGAGACATATTGGCCCCGCGGAGACGGAGCCCCCCGGCCGAGGCGTAAATCCTCTTTGGGAATGCCAGATTACATTGTTTCCCGTCGGGTGCACCAGCCACGCAACGCTTAGGTCGGCACGGGGGCGTCTGTTAGCGAGGAAGAGGGATGGGAGGTAAAAGGGTGGTTGTTATGGCGTGTTTGCTAAAGTTAGAGAAGTAGAGAGTCAGCTTTGTCAGCGCAGAATTAAAGGGAAAGTGGGATTTTGTGTTGAAAGGTGAACTATTCAAATCACTCCTTAAGACCCACCTGTTCAAACTGGCTTTTGTGTAAATTTATGTTGCGTCTTTGAGTGTCCAAAAAAGCGTTATACAAGTTTGATGTATTATTATTATTATAATTATTAACTATGTAACGTTTTTGATGGAGGGTCTGCCACCTGCTGGTTACATGGAGATATTATTACATTGTCAGGAATGTTCCAGGGGTTGGGCATTTAAGGCAAGACACTTTTTGATCAGTTTGCTCTCTCTACATATCGGCTTTCATGTGGAAACAACAAACGTGTCCAATCTGCTATTAAAAATGTTTTATTCTTCCACTGAATCCACTTCATCCATAGATTTCTCTGGGACATTGTAACTTCAAAGGCCGTTTTCTTAAAATGCATTTTTCTCCCTCGAGACATAAAGATCAGCCTTAAAGTAGATCCTACACCAAACTGTACAATCTGGACTCAACAAGATTTTGACAAAACGTACAGAAGGATTTTTGATATCTAATTCTAAATCTGACTTATTGAAGTTTGAAGTTAAAAAATGAGGTGAAATTTTAATTTTTAGGTCAATTTTCAGTCCAATCTAGTTTACTTAAAAACTAAATAAGAAAACCAAAATCCCCTCTGTACATTGTTTTATAACTAATATGTGTACAAAATGAACCAAGACATTTAAACCTGGTTCTGTCCATTTTCAGATTTATACACATAAAATGTCTTATTTCTAAATGAAAACCTTATGATGAAAAAGTTCTAATACATTTTTTTCCTTACGTTTCTGTGAGTAAACTCAAATTTCAAATTGATATCTTTAAATTTAAGATGATTTCCTTTTCACCTGTAGTGTCTCATCTTATTCGAATTTGAATTGAGATTCAGTCACGTCTAACTGTCCGTGATGTGCACCAAGCATGTGATTTGGAGCTAATTTCAGACTTTGGAGCAAATCTTTGTATTAAATGGCACTGATTAAAAGTCTTCTTGTTCATGAAATCAATACTGAAAATCTTTTTAAGATACTTAAGATACCAGTGTTGGTGTTTGTTTGGAGCGCTTGTCTTCAGTCATCTTCTGGAGAGTCACGTGATGTTACTGTGACGTGTCTTGCCGACTGATTGACACAACCTTTTATTGGTCTCTAGTTACAATAATACTATTTTACATTATTACTGTTCACATATTTAACACTCGTTCAACAGTGGCTATGTTTACATGAACACAAATCTGATCATAATCTGATTTCTGAGGTTATCCAGTCATTAAAATGTCATGTAAATCATCGATCACATGTGCTGGTTTTGTCCATGGCTATGAGACCTACCTGGACGACTGAGGGTCTACACTGACTAGGAAAATTATGCAAAAAAACAGCAAACAAATGTGGCAAAGTAAGAAAATGTTGAAATTTTAAAGAGTAATTTTAAAAACTCAATGTACTTTGTCTTTTAAATTCAACAATTATTCTAAAATCCACTCATTAACTGACACATATGAATGATCAGGATTATCTTGGACAACAATGCCATTTCTGGTAGAGGGCTGTAGTCGACTTTTTGGACTAAAAAAATGCCCTGTCGGATCGATTTAGTCGACTAAACAGGAAGTGGCGTGAAACTGACGAAAGCTGGAAACTTAATCTAACTTTAAACAACGACAACTGCACCGGAGCTCATGCAAAAATAACAATTTAAACCGAAAACTATGAGGAAATGGTTATGTAAAAAGCAGATGAAACTTATAATTCACTCCCAAATCTCCTTCTTTCTCCTGTTGTCTCATTTAATCCTTATCGTCTACGGAAACTAAGTCGACTGATACAAATTTAGGTTAGTTTAGTTGACCGATTAATGATATTGTAGTTATCTGAGAAGTTTGTTTTTGTCCATGGTTCTCGTAACGTTGTGTCCAAGGACAATCAAGCTGCACCGATCTTAATGTAACACGTCTGTAGTGTGTGCAGAAACTGGACGGGATCATGTGACGCCGCCCTGGACGCCACCTGCCGTCTGATCCCTCTCTCTCTCGCCGCGGTAACAGTGATGCAACGGAGGAGGGAGGGGCGTTCTCTTACCCGGGGTGAGATGCTGTGTCTCAAGTGTTTTGACAGATTAAAGTCGGAAGATGATCTACTGGAGGATCCTCGTGATAAATATTGAGACAGCGGGAGAAGCATTGGAATACTAATCGGTGTGGTCGTATGGTCTCGGAATGCATCTCAGCTTTGAAGGTTGCAGCTATGGTTTTTGGCCTCATTTGCATTGCCTCACTCTTACGTGCAGCAGCAGAGCGTTAGTCCTTACAAGTAGTTAACCTGTTTTGTATCAGGATCCTAACTATCGATTATTTAAGTTGTCGACCAGTCAAACAGTTATTGCAAATGTATATTGAGAATTTTTAAAGGGGCTGTACATGGTTTTTACTGTTTTGGAACGTGAAAAAAAGGACTACTTCATGTGCTCGATTTTTTGCATGTGATAAGGTCAAATCTGTGTTGCTCCTGTTAGGGATAGGTATGGATACGATTTTATAAGCCTGTATTAAGGCTAATCTAATTTGAAAAAATGTAGACAGAAGTGTTGGCTACATTATGATTAAAACTAAAATGTAAAGCGCGGGAGATCAAACCAGAAGGCAGTAAAAGCTTTTCTGTCGCCTGACTCACTTCTTTCTCCGTCTGCTCTTCACACGTGTTCTATTGTTATTCCTATTCACCTTATTCCTGAAGTTGCTGTAGTTTACACGGAGCAGACGAGCTCAACAGAAAATAAGTTCTACATGGACTAAAAAGCCGTTTTCAGACTGACCAGGAAATCGTTGCGTTGTGACTTGTTGTTGCTCGTGTTCATTAAACATTTTACACAAATCAATCTACTTTATGTAACATTTTAGCGTCAGACTTTTCCCTCGTTCGTCATTAGCTTTAACGGAGTTCTCGTCAAACGGGAGTGCGTTTACAACAAAAGTGCAAAAAACGGCAAAAGTGGGCGGGGCAGAATAAGGTCAATAGAAGGGGCACGATCCTGTCAGCCTCTGCTGAGCTCTGGTCGTGGCCCGATGTGTACGAGCAGAAACACGTTTGTGCGCTGAGTGTGCGGCATGTGTTTGTGTCACTACTGTTGTTTTGGCTCTCCAATGTCGCATGAAAGGGTTTATTAAATCCAAAGAGGTATCGATAAGAAGAATTTGAGAGGAGACATATGATTCCGATGGATTGGTTAAAATAGAACCGGTTCTCAAGTGGATTCAGTTCTCAGCGCTTTCTCTGCATTGCTTGGAGCGTTTTATTCTACGAGAAGCAGGAAGTGCACTGTTAGCATGCTAATGTTTATACTTATTGACCTTATTCCGGAAGTTGTCGTACGCGCCGCCGTCTTGTTTCTGTTGTATTAGTTTACATGGAGCAGACGAGCTCAACACAAAATAAGTTCTACATGGACTAAAAAGCCGTTTTCAGGAAATCGTTGCGTTGTTGACTTGTTGTTGCTCGTGTTCATTAAACATTTTACACAAATCAATCTACTTTATGTAACATTTTCTTGTCAAACGGGAGTGAGTTTACAACAAAAGTGCAAAAAACGGCAAAAGTGGGCGGGACAGAATAAGGTCAATAAACTCATGGCAGTGAATGTTTAGGATGCTGGGACTGCATTACAAAAGCGAGCGATACATGTGACTGATGTAAAGACGAGTTCTATTTTTCACGTTTCAAAACAATAAAAATTAGGTACAGCCCCTTTAAATACATTACAAATAGACAACAAAATAATATACTTCTTCAATATTATTAATCAAGACAGTGCAGGTGAATAGGAAATATTAAATTAGAGATTACAGATCTCTATCACCGATTCTGTAGTTTACCTCTTTAAAGGAGCCGTGTGTAGCCTGCGCTCTCTCTGGTGATACATGAATGGCTGCAACGTTTAAACCGACTGGAACTGTAACACAAATGAGAGACCAGGCTCGGTGGAGATGAGACAGACCTGAGCAGATGCAGTTGGTGTCGATCAATGCTGATCTGAACTCGGTGCATCCCGGTTAGATTTGTGTTCATCTTTTGTGAGATTGAAACGAGATCTACCCTCTGGAGCAGCCGTCACAGTTACTTGGCTGCGTGGATAAAGTGAAAAAGCCCACCAAAATACTGCTGTGATCAGAAACATGCTCGGTGTTTTGTTTTCCTCAAAGCAGCCACACCTAATGCATGATTTTAAGTGTTATGGCACAACAATTTTTAACATTATGTGAGCGGTTCTGGCCGTTTCAGAGTCCTGCTGAATATGTTTATGTCAGGCTGCAGTTTTAGGTCAGAGCGTTCCATAGTCTGGACCCCTGGATGGTCCAAAAGATGCTTCAAACTTTGGAATTACACAGTCCCCTTTGTCCAACACATGTCTTCAATGTGAGATCATGCAAGTCCAGTATAGATATTTAGAGATTTGGGCAGATCTTGCAGTTCGGACGGAACACGGACTTACAAAGACGTTTAGTTCTACTTTAACTGCATCCTCTGTAGACACTTCATCATCTAGACAAGTTGCAGTTGAAACTACTCGTGTGAGGCTCGTTCTACTCTCTGGAGAATCGTCTTGAGAACCATAACACCAGAGTACAACTTAAACAATTGTGTCCATCATGTCTTTATGTAATTAAGACTAAATCAGCATTAAAATCATTCTATATTTGATTTGAACATGTTTATCTCATATTTGTGGACAGTTTATGATATTTGAAACCAAAATCTTACACACGGTTCCTTTAAGTCCTCATGGGAGATAAAAGCATTTGGAGACAACTGCCAATGAAAAGTTACAGTGCCCCAAATAATCAAGTGGATTACATGAAATAATAAATCATCTTTAGGAGTGGATTGGACAATGCTGTTGTTTTCCAGGTCAGAGCTTTTATTCTGGGAGAGCAAATTGACCAAATAAATAGAGCACATTTTGCCTGTGTCTCGCCTTAAGTAACAGTGCTCTTGTCTTCTCTGCTCACTTATGACTTCACCTGATGGCGCACTCAAACAATACAACAATAGTTCCATCTCCTGCGCCCCTGTAAGTAGAACAGGAACACGTTTTTGCCTCATTTTTGTGTTCACGCAGCGCACATAGACTTTAGTGAAACCGTTACGTTGCATTTCTTATCTCCTATTTCAGACATTGTCGGCACATTCTCGTTGCGTTTGGATTTATGCTTTTAGAAATCCTCTGTGGCATGTGCAGCCTCGGAGTAGCTCTCGTCCCGACACTTTTCATTTGACAGCCGCAGAGCTTTTCCATATCCTCCGATTTTTTCCCCAAATATTAAATTGTCAGACGTTAAAAATCCCCCGAGGGCTGACATCCATTAGAGGCAAAAGCGTGGAAAATGATGCAGGGGGCTTTTGTCTGGTCCAAATGGACGGTTCAGTTCCGGCTGGTTGGGTCCTGTCACATTCAGGTGCGTCGTGAACAAAATCATACTGTTTGCAGCGCAGCGTCGTCCATCGTGAGGGAGAAATTAGAGAGGAGCAGTAACAGACAGACAAAGGGCAAGAGACAGGCTTGTAAATGACAGAGAAGTGTGAGAGGTCTGGAGTCAGTTTGTCCAGTCGAGAAACGAGGACTGGACCAGGATTAAAGGAGAGGCACTGCAGGGGAAGTGGAAAAATATCACATTTAGAAATATCATTTTATAACTTAGTAGCTACACCACATAACTCAGTCACTCCAACACTATCATCCAGTTCTGTTTGTGGGTTTTATTCTGTTGTTTTTATTTCTTGTTGTCATGTACAGTGTCCTTGGGTGTTTTGAAAGGCGCTTATAAATAAAAAAAAAAAGTATTACTAGTTTAATTAAATACATGTAAGAGAAGGGTGTTTGTAATGTGTAATCTGACATTCAGAACTTTAGCAGTGAGTGGCAAAAACACATGAGAGAGAAGGGGTTTCATGACATTTGACATAAAATGTGGAAAAGCTGCTGCAGTCTAAAAGGTTTTATTTGATAAGGACAAGTATGTACATTAGACATTAATAAAAACATAAAGGTCTAGAACTCTGCTAAATATTTACTTTGTACCTGACATAAAAAGTGGTGCAAGTGAAGTGTCCTTTATCTCCCCATTAGCAAACAAGATAGCTAAGCTTGCAAGCAGTCGCATCTTCACCAGAGAAACTACTTTCAGCTCCAAGGACAAAAATGAGGCGAAAAAAAGCAAAGTAATGTAAGTAGTTTTTATCAGTTGTGCTGCCCATCATTAAGTGCCACTCATTCAGACGTTTGAGGAATATTTTTCAAAAGTAAGAATGTCTGTGCATAACCTCTACATGTAACGCTTAGCAAAAAAGCAACAAAATGGTATTTACTTTCATTTTCTATTTCTATGGAATTATGCAGGTGACTTTCCATCTCCTGAAACGGCCAGTTGAAAGCTTTACTTTTATTGACCTTATTCTGCCCCGCCCACTTTTGCCGTTTTTTGCACTTTTGTTGTAAACGCACTTCCGTTTGACGAGAACTCTGTTAAAGCTAATGATGAACGAGGGAAAAGTCTGACGCTAAAATGTTACATAAAGTAGATTGATTTGTGTAAAATGTTTAATGAACACGAGCAACAACAAGTCAACAACGCAACGATTTCATGGTCAGTCTGAAAACGGCTTTTTAGTCCGAGTAGAACTTATTTTCTGTTGAGCTCGTCTGCTCCGTGTGAACTAATACAACAGAAACAAGACGGCGGCGTGTACAGCAACTTCAGGAATAAGGTGAATAGGACAAAATACAGTTTTTTCACAAAGATTTAGAGAACTAATAAAGCATAAAGAATTGTGCTTTCGACAAAAGCTACTGAATCGATATCTCAGTGTATCGAGTCATGTTTATTTTAGTGGTGGGCATAGATTAATTTTTTTAATCTAGATTAATCTCACTGTAATCTTGGAATTAATCTAGATTAATCTAGATTAAAATGGCTCATTTGAATTCTGACGAAGACATTCAGAATATGTGTGCTACCCAAATAATGACTAAAAGTAAGTCTTTGAGAACGGGTTTCTCAAGCCAGGTGGCGCATTAGACCAGGGGCTCATCACATCAGTGCTTGGCCCGGCATTAGCTAAGGGATGCTTTGCGTTTAGGTGGTACCTGAGACTGGAAGAACTCCTACAGTAAACTAATTCCGCATTGCACAAGGTGCAAACAACCTTGTCGAGATTTCCATTGGGAAGCTTCTTAAAAATAAATTTAAATTAAATCTCTGTGAGCTGCACTGTCCTCCTCCTCTCTCTGATCACAGCCCCTCAGCTATAATTTGGTTTAGGTAGAATTAATAAAAAAAAAAAAAGGATATCATCATTAAGTTGTGTTCAAATCAGAGTCATGGTGTTTTTTCCCTCCAAAGCTTTCAGTTTCCTGATGCATTTTAATATAAAGATTGACTCTTATCCAGCAACACTTCTGTGCAATATTCATTTAATTCTGTATTAATTTAATTCTGTGCTTAAATTTCCCCTGCAAGCCTCTGGACAAAGTAACCTGTGTGTCATTTTTAGATCATAAGCCCATGTTTCAAATAGGCCTAATGATCATTTACAGTTAACTTATGACTAAGGATGTCATTGATTAGACTTTACTGTAGCTCTGACACAAGAAGACAGTCTTCAAAGCCTAAATAAACCTTCCGTCAGTGGCCATTCATTTTCATTCTTCCAGTTTTCGCTTGGGATTATTCTGTGCATAAAGCACTTAACGCCTCGTTACGCAAGCGGCTAATTTACATATCAATACACGCGAAAACTGTGCAACGCGCTAAACTGTAGACGCGCTGTGGCGTTTGCTCTGATTGGTTCATGATTCTTCACTGGTGCTGAGGATAGAGAAGTCTGAAGTCTGTGTCTGCCGCGCTGCTCACGGCGCTCACACCGCCGCCGCGTAAAGACGCGTAAAGACGCGCGGAGACAAGTCAGATCCAAAATGAATGAACTCAAATCAAGTTTGTCATCGTGAGTTCTGAGAGTTCAGGGTTGGACTGATTAAATCTCCAAAAGTGCACAGTCTGACCCTGGATTAAGTTTGTGTCTAATGTGATGGTTTGACTCCAGAGGCAATGATTTTAGTGGGACTACTTTTCCGTGCGTCAGGTGGAGGAGCTCGTCTACGTGCCTGCTGGTACAGCGTGCTACCACCAAATGTTTTAGGGGTCCGCAGTAACGGGCCGGAATACGTTACTTTCAGTCCTGATGGGGAGCGCAAATCTTCGCGGTAATTTGCGCTATTCTAGACGCAATAGTTCGTCAGCTGTTTGTTCCGAGCCTTCTATTTGGCGCTATGTGTGTGTAGCTCGCGTCTCTCGCTCTCTTTCTCTCTTGTTTTCTCTCGTGCGCGACAAAGATTTTCTCTGCGCGATGCCCCTGGGAGCTGTGCGCAATTGCGCACGCGCGCAGTTTAGAGGGAACAGTGCTCCCAACCCAACTTTGAGAATAGATTAACGGCGATATTTTTTTTATCGCCCGATAAGAGTCTCACGTTAACGCAGCACGTTAACGCCGTTACCGGCCCACCACTAGTTTATTTATTTATATCTTTGCTTGCAGTATTAAGTCAAGATATCATCATCAAGTTCTTGACTTTTCTAAGTACATAATACTTCTGTCAGATGTAGTGAAGTAAAAGTAAAACGTCTCCTCTGTAAAATGTACAAATGCCTGCAATTTGACTTAAGTACAGCACTTTTACTTTTGTATCTTGAGTTTCTGTATATTTTTTGCCAACTTTACCTCAGAACACTGCTCCGGTCTGCAGTATTATTAATCTTTGTTCAACAACAGTCAATACAGTGTACAGAAAAGCATTTATACCAACTCAGACATTTATATTTTTGCATAAAACAACATCAATATAATTTTGATATATGGTCTGTCCCTTAAAGTTGAATACTTTGCTGACTTTGCGAATCAACTGTGTGCCTATTAAAGCATTCATCTGCTCAAATCTAATTAAACCGCAATTAATAACCGGCCCATCTCGTTCAGAACACAAGCAGGATAATTTGTCTCTCGGTAAGGGGAAATTGATATGTCAGAATGTTAATTTATCTGTGCACCAGCGATTATGGGAAAGAGAGACAGACTGAGGGCAAGAGAGGGAGAGATAGATATGTAGATAGTGTTTTAAAAGTTGGTGGAAAAAGTTTTAAATTAATTAATGAGAAGAAACATCATCAACAACTATTCATGATTATTGACAGTTAAATACTGAATTATCTCACATTCAATTGATAAAGCCTAATTGATAAAGCTGATAAAGTGAATAATACACTTAAGAATATGTATGTAATAAACCGTCATACATACAAGATTTTTGCATTTAGACTGACTTTTTTAGAAAAGGAAGAAGAAGAATCTTGACATTCTAGTTTCTAAAATAATCATCTGGACTCTGTTTTGACTTCTACCTGAAAGTCATTTTCAATCTGAAGGCACTTTTCTGAGAACTTTATACTGCACTGAGTTAGATCAGCCCTCCCCTGAGTTTAAAGGTCCCATATTCTGATATTTCCCCCTCACACAGTCTATTCTAAGGGCTTTGTTGATACATTTTCTCGTTGTGTAATATCCATAACATAACAGTTTCCAAAAAACACCCATTTCTTGGACTGGCCCCCCTCCTTGCAAAAGCAAACGGCTCACTCTGAGATCTGACCCCCCCGAACAGAGAGCAGGCTGCCTCCCCCGCCCAACCCGCGTGCCTCCCCCTCCCAACCCGCGACGAAGCCTAGAGCGGAGATGGTGCATGTGCCGTGTGCTCCGGTAAACAGCGATACACAAACACTGAATAAACATTTTATCGTCCTGACGGTGCGTCGTGCTGAGTCCTACGTCCTGGATCTGACCTGGAGTTTGACGTGCTCCAGGGCCTCAACGACGGACGTTGCCGTTTGGTAAATAACAAGCTAACTCTTCGATCTGTCGTATCCATCGTGTAATTACTGTGTAGCATTAGCATTAGCTGTTTTTATTCTTGTGGCTGAGCGCTTCCTGGAGGCGTGGCTTAAACACCGCGTCATCCTGGTGAAGCCGCGTCATCTTAGTGAGGAGCCCCCGTCTGCTGCTCAGCCGAGGGGGACGGAAAAGACAGTTCTCTAGTGAAAGCCTGAGGGAATCAATCAAAAAAACACTTTGGGCACAACATACGAGGCCCAAATAGCACTGGAGGAAGGTTAAAACCTCTGAAAAGTCCATTTTGCATGTTATGGGACCTTTAAGTCTGAAACCGCTCTGTCTTTGTTTACCCGTCTGATTATGCTCGTTCCCATGGTTTTCCTTTTTTAAATTACATATTACAAACATATAAAACACAGAACTCTGAACACGACACAGAGAGACAGCTAATGAAATAAAGGTACATTTTGTCCAGAAAATTAGTCCCATTTGGTCAAAAGTCTGTCAATTAAGTACATTTTCACATTAAAGAAGAACTAAATAACTTTGGCGACAGAGCCCACCCTGCAGGTCTTTTGTGAAAACACACAGGTGAAATGAGGCAAAAGCTTTTTATTGAAATAACAAAGTACAGCCACGTACAAAAACATTTCATGTCGCCAAATTTAAAAAATAGCAAGGGATTCTCAGGAGAGCTGTCTTCGGGTCAGCGTCAAGAAATGTTGCAGCTGGTTTTCCACCCAGAGCCAGCAGGGGGCGACGACGAGAGCTACAAACGTCCCGTAGATCAGTGGTTCTCAAACTTTTTCAGTCGCGACCCCCAAAATAACAATAGTTCACATTCGCAACAAAACACAAAAGATAGGTGACATGCAAAGTGATAAATTAACCTTGTATCTAATGTTTGATTTTATTTTGAGAATATAGACCTAGTAAAATGACTTTAATAGGCCGAAAAATAGGACTCAACATTTACCACTGCATTTGACGGGTGTCAAGCCTTGTTTAAGACTATTGTATCAGTTGGTCCCCATCATCTGGGGACCCCCGGAAATCATTTTGCGACCCCCATTGGGGTCCCAACCCCTAGTTTAAGAACCACTGCCGTAGATGCAGCCGCAACCACCACATGGACTTACAAAGATGTTTAATAAGGTAAAAATGTTACTTAGTTCTGCTTTGAGTCTGAATGTCAGGTATAATTTCAGTTGTAATTTCCTTGATTGTTGGTGCCGTTTGTGTTGTCCATTTCCTTTTTCTGGCCTTCTTACCTTGTGCCTGCCAATATGCTTTAAAGGTATCCATTTATTGTGTCCATGGCATGAGTTTTGAGACCCAAATACATAGTTCTGATGTCAAGCAGGCTGCCAATGTCAAACTATCTGCAGTGCTGCATTAATCTCAGTCCAGTAACAACAATGGCCTCCTTCACACCACTTTCAAACCATCCCTACTCCTTTCTTACAAATGGCTCCGCACTGTCCTCAGACGAGTGGATTGTGGCTGTAACTCGTACAGTAGATGGTCGGCCGATTGAACGACCTGAAATTGGGCCTTCAGGTAAACTCCCTTAGGGCATGACTAGGGCAGTATAAACTCTACCTTCTTAGACCAGTGCCTACAAATTAAATACGACTTTAGTGTGCTGCCCGGGGCTCAGCGTCGTGAGCTCCGATCCTGCTCCAAGACAATTTATTGATTATCTTCCCTCATTCCATGCTATGCTCTCCCATATCCAATAAAGCCTTCAGGCCAAAAAATGTTCAAATGGCCGTCGAAAAGACAAAAGTCCAGCTGTATATACAAAAATGTTCTGTTTGTGATCTCTAAACAGAGCACATCAGGGCTTTAAGCGATGAGACAGGAGGAGATCTGAGCTCAGAGACACGAGAAAGGGGCAAGTTTGAAGTCTGTGGGGATTTGCGTTTTGCCTGTATGTTCACTTTCAGTAAGAATTCCATGTCCCAAATGTCAATCTTTTGAAACCTCTCTGTCGTGAAAAACTCCTGGACAAATGTGGGATTACACTGACTCGTTATAGAAGTTAGTTCATAAGAAAGGAGAGAAAAAGAAGGGTGAGAAAAGGCAGGGAGGGGAGAAAAAGGGAAGAGAGAGAGAGAAAGCAAGCAAGAGGGAGAGAAATGAGAGAAAGAGAAAGAAAGCAAGAGGGGGAGAAATGAGAGAGAAAGCAAGAGGAGGAGAAAAGAGAGAGAGAACAAAAGAAAGAAATGAAAGAGAGGAAGCAAGAGGGAAAGAAATGACAGAGAGAGAGGGCAAGAGGCAGAGAAATGGGAGAGAGAGAAAGCGAAAGGCGGAGAAATGAGAGAGAGAAAGCAGAAAGCGACGGGGAGAGAAATGGGAGAGAGAGAAAGTGACAGGGGGAGAAATGAGAGAGAGAGAGAGCGAGAGGGAGAGAAATGACAGAGAGAGAGAAAGTGAGAAGGAGAGAAATGAGAGAGAGAGAGAGAAAGCAAGAGGGGGAGAAATGAGAGAGCGAGAAAGTGACAGGGGAAGAAATGAGAGAGAGAGAGAGAGAAAGCGAGAGGGGGAGAAATGGGAGAGAGCGAAAGTGACAGGGGGAGAAATGAGAGAGAGAGAGCGAGAGGGAGAGAAATGACAGAGAGAGAGAAAGAGAAAGCAAGAGGGGGAGAAATGTGTGTGAGAGAGAACGTGACAGGGGGAGAAATGAGAGAGAGAGAGAACTACAGACAGAGCAGAAAATTGTTGGAGGAAGGAAGAAGGAAATTTGAGAGTCATAGAGCTCTATTAGAGAAAAGAGAGAACGAGAAAGGATAGCGAGGGAGAGAAGAGAGGGATGGCAGATGATGCAGTTTTAATGAGTGTCCATGAATCAGACAGAGGTTCATTGGTCTGGGCTAATGTGGCTCTCTCCCTCCCAAAGCACTCACCTGCTCTGTCCCACTGCTGACCCTCCACGGGGAAGAGAGCAACCATTTTACCAACCAAATATTATCTTTTAATATGCTAGATTGCCTTTTTTTTTTTTAGCTTTTAACCATGTTCTAACATTGCTTCTTCATCAAAAACATTCCTAGAGTTGTATTTAGTTTCATTCACGCTTTTTTGATGAATCCTGTTCAGTAAGTCCTCTCCCTTTGAGCCTCAGAAAACACATCATTTCATATAGAGCTCCGGAGATTTTTCTGTCCTGTTTTTAAGTCCTTAAATCATCTTCAGTCTCGTTCTGACCATTTCTGTCGTCAAATCACGTTCGTTACAACTGCTTGTTTACTTTAGTATGTCGGGGGTAAGCTAGCTTTTGTTTATTTCTCCATGGTGATTACCGCACTCCCTCTGACACTCGGTCTCAGGTAAACAAATCATTCTCATCAGCATATATCCACATTCACAGTGAAAATCGTCAGGTTCAGTGTTCCGCCGGCTTTCATCGGTGGAAAAAAAAAAAGGTCAAAAATGTTGCTAGCATAGCCCCAACGCTAAGAGGTGGTTGCGTGGCTTAACTGGGTTTGGGGGGGAAAACAAATTGGAGCCTGGAGACACAACATGGTGGTGCTTGACTCTTATGATGCATCTGCTAATTAGCCTGCAGCCCTCAAAGCCTGCCCTGATTAGCTCCCCCTGGTGGGTTGGGGGTATAAATAGCAGCCGACGGTGATATTCCCGGGGTGCTGTCATGATAAGGTCAGAGGAGATTACAGAGCGTGCAGTTTGGATTATCAAAGTGAGGATAATTAAAGCATGTTTAAGATGATCCGATCAGCGAGAGCCACGTGCATGGGCCAAACGCAGAGAGGAGGAGAAGGCAGGAGAAACTTTAGCAAGAATTGTTTGCGATAAACCCATTAAGCAGTAGTTCCCAGCCTGCCTGAACTGAAGACTCGTCGGGCCCCCCTTTTCTAAAACTGCAGGCCCTACAAATATATCAGAAAAATAAGTACAGAGAGACAAACCTTCCATCCTTCCCTCACTTGAGACAATTCCTGAGATACTTGAACTCCTCTACTTCCAGCAATACGACAAATAAACAGCAATTATGGTGTTTATGTCCCCGCACCCTTTGCCAATCATTTGTTTGGGATTTTTCTCATTTAATTTGAAAAGATATTCATTTGATGACGTGACCTTCTTACCAGACAAAGCTCTGATTGCTTTTTGCTTTGATTTGGTCATGTTATAAGAGTGCATTGTTGTCAGAAATCCTCCCTGAAATTGTGTGTACTTAAACCATGACGCTCCATCGTGTTTTTAAAGTCAGAATTTTTTTTTTAATTTTACTGCATTTTTTTTTCTGTTATGTAAAGCACTTTGAATACTCTTGTGAACAAATTGCGCTCTACAAATAAACTTGCCTTCTGCACAGACATAAAGCCGAGAAACAGTGCAGTGTTGACTTGTGCACATGAACAGCGAACATTTTACACAAATCAGTCTACTTTGTCATATTTTAGCCTCAAGCCACTTGTGAAAGTGAAAGAATCCATGCTCTACTGAAAGTGCCAAAACATTGGAAGTGCAAACACGTTGGCAAAAAGAGGTCGAGCGGAATAAGGTGAATAATCATAACTTAACTGCAAATACCAATGCCAAGATGTCCAAAACAGAATCATAAAAAGACTATATGTTCAGCCATAATGTCGCTGAGACGATCTGCTTATATGACAGTTATTCTATTCCTGTGTCTGGTTGGAAGCAGATGATGGCTGATGTCTTTGAATGACTTTGTGTTGTGGACACGTGGAGGGACAATATTAGTGTGGACGTGTGGTTTGGACACAGTCCAGGTGTGTCCTCTGCTCTGTTCTCACTAAGGACAATGACATGGGACTAAGAGTGGGTGATATTAACAAACATGAATATCTCAATGCTTTTTGGAGGATTCTGATAATGATATTCAAGTTTTGTCTCTGATTTAGTCCTGTTTTAGGGTTACTTTAGTCCTGTTTTAGTGCTTGGACAATTTAGTCCTGGTTTAGTCTTGTTTTAGCTCTGCTTTAGTCATGTTTTTGTCCTTGGTGAAGACTTGGTTTAGTCTTACTTTAGTCCTGGTTTGTCCATGGTTTAGTCCAGTTTTAGTCTTGCCTTAGTCCATGTTTTAGTCTTACTTTAGTCCTGGTTTGTCCATGGTTTAGTCCAGTTTTAGTCTTGCCTTAGTTCATGTTTTAGTCTTACTTTAGTCCTGGTTTGTCCATGGTTTAGTCCAGTTTTAGTCTTGCCTTAGTCCATGTTTTAGTCTTACTTTAGTCCTGGTTTGTCCATGGTTTAGTCCAGTTTTAGTTTTGCCTTAGTTCATGTTTTAGTCTTACTTTAGTCCTGGTTTGTCCATGGATTAGTCCAGTTTTACTCTTGCCTTAGTCCATGTTTTAGTCTTACTTTAGTCCTGTTTTAGTCCTTGGTGAAAACCAGGTTTAGTCTTGCTTGAGCCCTGGTTTGGTTGCTGGTTTAGTTCTGTTTTTATGCCTGGTTTATTCCAGTTTTAGCATTGCTTCAGTCCTGTTTTAGTCCTTAGTTCAGTCCTGTCTTGCGTTAGTCCCGTTTTAGTCTTGCGTTAGTCTTGTTTTAGTCTTGTTTTCGTCCTGTTTTAGTCTTGCGTTAGTCCTCTTTTAGTCTTGCGTTAGTTCTGTTTTAGTCTTGCGTTTGTCCCGTTTTAGTCTTGCGTTAGTCCTCTTTTAGTCTTGTGTAAGTCCCGTTTTAGTCTTGCGTTAGTTCTGTTTTAGTCTTGCGTTTGTCCTGTTTTAGTCTTGCGTTAGTCCTCTTTTAGTCTTGCGTCAGTCCCGTTTTAGTCTTGCGTCAGTCCCGTTTTAGTCTTGCATTAGTCTCATTTAAGTCTTGCATTAGTCCTGTTATAGTCTTACTTTAGTTCTGTTTAAGTTCTAAATGAAACCTGTTTTAGTCTTAGTTTAGTTCCTGGTTTTGTCTTAACTGTCAATTCAACAGACATGTGTTTAAACATGTCTTTAAATGTATAAAGTACCTGACAAATGAAAATGGATTGTAAAACTACATACAAGAGTGAAGAAACTTAAAAGACTTTCATTTTTTTAATACTACACTGCACATTATTCAAATTGTCCATGTCTTGAATACAACCTTCACAGTGTTATCCACATTCCATACATGGACAGACCTAAGGGAGGAGTGTCTGGTCTGGGATGCACCTTAGAGATCCTGCTCTAATCAAACGTGTGTTGTAATTGAATGCATGTACTAGTGTGCACAATTAGCAGCGAGGCTATCATCATTAATCAGGCTAATGCTACTCTGCTGGGACCTGCAGGAAAGCCAGAGTCATTAGAGGAGGAAAGGAGGGTAATTACAGACGACGGAAATGTATGGAAAGATATTCACTCCACTACAATGTTGTCTGATGGTACACAGTGGCACAGCTCGCCTCACAGCAAGAGGGTCCTGTGGTCGACTCCTGGGAGGTGTTGGGGTTTAGTTTGCATGTTCTTTTTCTGTTTTTGAAGGTTTGGCAAAGGCCTGACATGTCAATAACAAAGGCTAGAAAGACGGCCGTTAACAGTTACACATTGAAGTGATGACAGACACATGACAATTACAACTTCGGCCATATTGGATCTAGTGGCTAATGTAAACAAATATCAGCCTCACAGAAAATAAGCATTTACTGTTCAAATATTAGGATTTGATTATCTGATTTTGACTTTATTTGGTGTATTAGTGCCTGCTGTAAATAGAGATCATATTTTTACACCAATCAAGTTGTCGTTTGTGGAAAAAAGTAGGAAAATCTGTTGAAAATGACAGGAAGTTAAAACAAATTGATGATCCTTGAAGTATTTTGCCGTCAGGGCTTGTACCACAAGGAATGCAGTTTTTACTTATTAATGCTTAATATATATTCACCTTATTCCGGAAGTTGCCGTACGCGCCGGCGTCTTGTTTCCGTTGTATTAGTTTACATGGAGCAGACGAGCTCAACAGAAAATAAGTTCTACATGGACTAAAAAGCCGTTTTCAGACTGACCAGGAAATCGGTGCGTTGTGACTTGTTGTTGCTCGTGTTCATTAAACATTTTACACAAATCAATCTACTTTATGTAACATTTTAGCGTCAGACTTTTCCCTCGTTCATCATTAGCTTTAACGGAGTTCTCGTCCAACGGAAGTGCGTTTACAACAAAAGTGCATATCTGGCAAAAAGTGGGCGGGGCAGAATAAGGTGAATAGCTCACTGATGTAATAGGAACATGCAGCAGAATAAGGTTAAACAGAATGAGACATGAACCACTTCCTGTCTGCGAGGCAATAAGCAGGTAGTTAAAACATGCACATCCCGTGTCTGCAGCAGGACTCCCCTAATAAAACATGTCATGTGTGTCATGTTACTTGCAGTTGAAAATAGAAACTGGAAACTCACTCTGGAAGTCATCACAACAGGACCCACCAGAACATGCTCCTGTCACGTCTTTTCATAGTGACAGTTTGTAGGAGCAAACAGTGACTTTTGATCAAATGCAGGACAGGATCATTCACACATGAGGTCAGGTAGATTTAGTTTTACACATAACAGCTCAAGTTAATTTAGAAAGGTGGAAACACACATTGCTGTATAAACTCCTGAAGTGAATATTAAAACCCATGGGATGTGACTGTGGGACCACATACCTCTGCGGGACACAGGTGATGGACAAAACCAAAATAATCCCAGGTTTGCCCAGTATCTCTCAGAAGAGCAGAGTTAAACAAACACGGCCTAAAACTCAGTGACACAATTCAGACCGTTATTTTAATAGATCCACAGTGAAAGCCCATTTCAAACCACCACGCAATAAAAAAAGACTATATTAGGATCAAATTTAACTCACCTCACCTGTTCCCAAATGTGTTCATGGTGGAGTATTATCCATCATCTTAGAGGAGAAACTTATTCCAGCCCAGGTACAAAGACAGTTTTGTTCATTTATAGTCAAACATCCAGACAAAACGCATCGACAAACATATTGGGAAAATGTAAAAGACAGAAGTGCCTTTGAACCTGTTCGTCCCACTGTTGAGGCGTCAGACTTTTTCTTAATCTATTCTTTTTTGTCCACCATCTGATAAAAGGAAACTATCAAGCTGCTGGATCTGTTTAACATTAAAAGAAGCCTCATTTTTTCGCCTTATTTTCTGTCAAATCAACCATTCTGAGATTAATTAAGATAAGCTTTTACTCAAAAACAAGTAAAAAACGACCCTAAACCTTTTATATGCATTCTGCCTGGACTTTTTTTCACTTTATTACAAGTCCATAAAACTAATTTTCAGTCAAGTGATCTTATGTTTTGATAGAGAAATCGTCCGAACCCGAACAAATGCTCAATTTAGTGTCCAGACCATCAGCTTTACTCCTCCAGACTTGAAAATCTGACATCTGACATTGTTCACACTCACAATTAGAATAAATCAGACATGAGAAGGAAAACTACAGAGTCTCATCTTCACAAAGAGCCCAGCGAATGCATTAATGATTCGTCTTATCAATGCCGCTTTGGACCCTCTATCTTTTAAATACTGTGTCGGCCTCGTCCCGCTGCATCACTTTTTCCTCCCACACAAGCAAAAGTTTCAGTTTTGGTGACGCCTACGATTTGTGTTTGATGATGCGCCGAAACTGTCTGGATGTAACAGACGCTTTTACGTACACGGTTAAGGAGAGCCACGGCAGCTGCAGTGAGTTGTGCGGCAGAAGTAAGAGGCCGACAGAAGTTTAGTTTGTCTGAATTAGAAAAGTGAGGGAGAAATAAGCGGCAGAAAAGATGTTACTGTCGGTTCGTTTGGCCAACTTGTTTTATTCCTGCTTGTGCCTGTGTCTGAAATTTGTTTGCACACGTCGGTCTGCAATTGAGCTTTAAATTTATCACTTACATTGTAGTTTTAGTCATGATGTACTGCACAACTGTGTAAATTAAAGGGTACATCATGTGCAAAATCCACTTGAATAACCTTTTAGTTGCAACCCTGTTTCCTCAGTGTTAGTTCACTCAAAGTTTATTTTATTAAGATTCCTGCATGTTTGATCTTATCCTATTGTATTGTATTGTACCGTTACAGAGGCTTAAGTGCTCAGAAATGTCCTGTTCTCCCTTACCCCCTATCCCCGCCCACATCTCTGTTCTGATTTGACTCTGACTGACACGTATAGAGTTCTAAAATGTGACTTTCCAAAAACAAAATGATTTAAATGACAGTCGATGCTTGTAATGATGAAGTATCACTTTGCGATTTATCAGTTCTGCAGTTTTTAACAGGAACTCAATGGACCTGTTTCTATTACTTAGCCGTTTTAGACCAATATTGTGTTTTACAATGAACAAAATGTAAAATGATGATCTCCTTATGTTATAGTTCAATACTAATTAATAAAAATGAATAAAAATCCTAATATGTCTCCTTTAAGGTGACACTGCAGGTGAATGGGAAAAAATCTTAAATTTAAAGATATCAATTGTAAACTTCTCTTGTAGTTTACTCACATAAATGTAAAAAGAACAGCTGCCTTTTCAAATGCAAATGTGGCTTTAATAAAGATAATAGTCTGCCAAAGATGTAAAAACAAAAGTAAACCCCTGTAGTTTACTCACATAAATGGAAGAAAAAAATGTCTTACAAGTTTTCATCATGTCATGTTTTCATGTAGAAATAAGACATTTTATGTGTAAAAATGGCCAAAAAGCCACATATTTGGGACATTTAAATCTGAAAAATGGACAGAACCAGGTTTACATTTCTTGGTTCATTTTGTACACATATTAGTTATTTAAAAAAAAATATTGGATTTCAAAGTGGGGGTCGGGATCCCCCGGGGGGTCGCAAGGGATGAGCTGGGGGTCGTGAGATGATTTCAAGATCTAATTTGAATAAATAAGACACTGTATTTGCTCTATTTTTCAAATTAAAAACAGTATCTTTTGGGGGTCCCGGCTAGAAAAGTTTGGGAACCCCTGAACTAGATTTGACTTAAAACTTCAATAAATCAGTTTTAGAATTAGAGTTTAAAAAATCCTTCTGTACGTTTCGTCAAAATCTTGTTGAGTCCAGATTGTACAGTTTGGTGTAGGAGCTACTTTAAATGGTGATCTTTATGTCCCGAGGGAGAAAAATGCATTTTAAGAAAACAGCCTTTGGAATTAAAATGTCCCAGAATAATCTATGAATGAAGTGGATTAAATGAAAAAATAAAACATCTGTTAGAGCAGATTGGACAAGTTTGTTGTTTCCACATGAAAGTCTGTATATTGAGAGAGCAAACTCAGCAAAAAACAAAAAATGTCGTTTTGCCTGTGGTGTCTCGCCTTAAATACCCAATTGGATACATAAGGCACAATCCATTTTATATTTATTATTGACCCATAAGAGAACCGTACAGGAACTGGATCGATGTTTGGCATTTAGGATCGTATTATTGACAGGATCTTCTCAAATCCCATCCCTGGCCCCTGTCTCTTGCCGTTACACTCAGTCCAGTTGTGCGGCGGCGGTGGGGGCGGGGATGGCATGGTGCCCGGTGGTTATGCAAGCCCTGCCCCTCGCTCCTGGCCCCATTAGCCCCGGTGGGACGGCTGTCTCCTGCAGGCTGAGTCAGCTCCAGACTCCGTGAACTGAGGAGCGGAGCACGGAGCCAGAAGGCCGCGAGCGAAGGTGCTATCGAGCCAAGTTTGACACGGGTGAAACTGCAGTGCTTGGTGTTTGGCACTGTGCATCACCGTAATGGATTAGGGTTTTTTTGTACTTCACGGGATGAATTGTTGAGTTTCCGTGTGATTTTTATACATTGGTTTCAACTGTATTTCCTGGCTGGATAGTACAAGTCCTAACTGTTGGATTTAAAGGACAGATATTATCCATTATTTATGTTGTGATTAGTCGATTAATCGGTCGACAGTGTCTTCGTCGACCTAATTATTTAGATTTAAATGATTTATATGGCAAAACCAGCAAAAACAAGAAGATATGGAGTGAGTAAACAGAAGATTAGAACATATAACTACACTTAGTAAATACACTCTTAGTACTTATCTGTAAAAATAATTGTTTTTGGATGAATTCCTCTGCAGTTGGGGTCTTTTGAGTGCAGTCTGGGTTAGATATAAGGCTGTGCAATGAATCGAATTCCAATTAAAATTATGATTATTAGTCGAATCGATTAGTAAAATTGTGTAATCCAGTAATTGAGATCATTAATCTAACCTTGAGTGGTAAACAACATTCACAGATTGTAGCCTTCATTTTAACTGTCAGCTGTGTTTCTGACAATTATACAATAACAAATGCCATTCTGCAAAAGAACAGCTGCTTTTTAGAATGCAAATGTGGCTTTAATAAAGATAATAGTCCGCCAAAGATGTAAAAATAACAGACGAAATGAACCAAGGCTCTCCGTCGGGTCATTAGTTAAAAGCCTTTATTTGAACATGGCTTTATTCAATTAAAAACACGAATGTGGTTTTGTTGTGATGAGAAATGTAGGATCAATAAACAATAATAGTTAAAGTACTTTTTGTCAATGACACTGAAGCTGGATAATAATCCCAAACCAAAGTCAATCCAAATGTGAAATATTGTTAAAAATATGAGCTACAATCAATAAATAACACAATGAAACACTTTTTAGTCAGTTGGTGCCGAGAACGAGTTATAACAGGGTTCATATGGGTGCTTGAAATTCTAGAAAATGCTTGAATTTTACTTCATTGTTCTCAAGTTGGGAAAGTGCTTGAATATTGGAAAAAGTGCTTGAAAACGCTTGAAATTTAAATGCGGCAAACGTTATCTTACACATTTGTACAATTCAAGAGCGTTAATTGTCTTCAGGTAGTTTTGAAGTACTAAAAAATGGGAAATGTACTGAAAAATGGGAAATGTACTGGGAAAATGGGAAATGTACTGTGAAAATGGCTGCTTTGTGCTGGTTTATGACGTTATGCTGTTCAAAATGGTTTCTGCGTCTGTGAACGAGCCTTGAATGTGTCCACACACAAAACTGCGTCTAAAATACAGGAAATCACTTTAGATTTGCCCAAAATTTCTTGTGATACTTTTTTGTCACATTCTCAAAGTAAACACTGAGAGAGAAACTTATTACATTATTTTGTTTATTTTAGAAACTACAGTTGAAGTGTATAAGTGTGCATTGGGGCCGAGAGAGGTGCTGGAAAAGGCTTGCCAGTCTACTTTGAAGGTGCTTGAAAAGTGCTTGAATTTTATCTTTGAAAAGGTGTACGACCCGGTTATAAAAGTAAGTTGTGTCTGAACCTTTCCATGTATTTGGGATTTGATTTGATTTGAATTGTACTGCACTAGATATAAAGTTTTTGTGTGATTTTTAGCTTTTAGTGCCTACTTTGACGAGGGTCTTTGCCAGTTAAAGTCTGTGGAAAGTCGTTGAAAGTCGAAACTGCCCTGTGAGACGGTAGTTTGCAAAAAACCAACACATTTCATGGAACATTTGTGACCCAATTTTGCATTAATGAAAAGACAAAGTTCAAAAAGTAAACACTTCCCGTAGAAACAATATGTCTGCGACCAGCCGCAAGTGAATTGCTATTGATTCATGACATAAGTTTGCATGAACCGATTATGAAGCTACGAATGTGTTAGGAAAGTGAGGATTAACATTAGACCATTACAAACAGATTTAAAATGAAGTAGTCTGTCATGTTTTTAAGTCAGTGAACATCAGATACAGTGCCTTTGAAGGAGTTCTGAGCTTGTAGTTTTCGAACTGGAGTCACAATCATTGTTTGGTTTGCTTGTTCAGAGTTACCTAAGCGAACCAGTGATTTAATGATTTTTATGTTGGATGCCCTTCCTCTCACAACCAGCTGCAGCGACACAGGGTTAAACACGATTCACACACCCATACTCACACAGACTCCGACTTTTGCTTTTGTTTCCTTGGTATTTCTATTTCATGCTCCAAAAGTCAAGATAAAAAGGCTTACAAGAACTTCTTTCTTGTTTCTTCTTTCTACTTAAGAACTTCTTTCTTGTATATTTTAAGAATCACTCGGATAACTGACAGTCTTAAGGTGAGCACTAGAGCTGGGTGATAAAATCGAACCGTGAGCTGGTCCCTGTGACAATCTGCTGTTTTTGTGACATCGTCGTATCGTGATTGACTGTTTGTGTCTTTAATGCAGCTGTCTGTTCAAACACACTCTTTCTCCTGTTGTTTAGCCTCTGAAGCCTCTGAGCAGATGACTTTATTTACCTCTTACAGACCAGGGCTGCAAAATTAAGCCAAATTACAAAGGCTGCAGTTTTTTAAGTGCAGTAATTTCTTCCAGAAACAATAAAATGTCTTGCTTTGATTTGAAGAAAAACTGCTAACACTGTAGTTTGGATTTGTGCAAACATGTTCTGAAACAAGTGACAAAAGCGTGGCCTAAAGTGATAAAAATGCAGGCGAAAGTGACCAAAAAGTGCCTACAAACAACAAACACAACTCAGTGCACCAAAACTCGACTAAAAATCAACAAATACGCGACTAAAAACACGACAAAGACGTGTTTAAATGTGACAAACACAACCGAACATGACAAAAGCACGACTGAAAGCGTAAAAATGTCTGTTTAAAATGTGACTTTGAACAGAATCCTATTATTAAAACATAAATCACAAATAATCTAGCAATAATCACAATCGCGCTGGTCAGAAAAATCACAAATACAAAGTGAACACGAATTGTGAGAAATCACGATCTGGCCCCAGGAAAATTGTTATAATAATTTTTCACCCAACTCTATCTCCAGCTATGTCACATTTGCTGCTCATGTCCAAGGAAGTAACATTATTATAAACTTCACAAAAACGGTCAAACTGGGGATCAATGGGTAAAACGTTTGGTAAAATCTTAAATATAATGATCTATATATATATAATCACTGCGTTTTATAGACTTCCATGATTTAAAGTGTTTTCGTAAACGTGTTCCCCGAGAAACACGTCCCACTTGTGTTGCATGTTGTTTGTACACATACTTCTTAAGATAAGAGATCCTTTATTTGTCCCACAATGGGGAAATTCCACTGTTGCAACACACAGTTCAGAACAGGAATGAATGAAATAGGCGCATGCAATAAAAATAGGATAAATAATTACTAAACATGGTAATAAAAATACAATATAAAGTATAAACTATAAATATGCACACTCTTATTTACAGTAGGTGGCTGTCTGGGAATAAATAGTAAATGGCAAATAAAGTGTCTTAAGTGTATGTTATATACAGTAAGTGACTATAGTGAGGTAAAAGTGTATTAATAGTATGTTAAATTATATTGCACATGATTATAACAGGTGAACGATTACCCCGTTTGTGTAATACGCTGTGTACTTCCACTCCTGTCTGCTCTCACGCCGTCACAGCGGGGGCCTCTGACCCGTAAATTCCACATCATGCGACTCCGCTCCGCTGCGCTGCGCCACGCACTGCGCAGAACTTACGCAGCCATCGAAATGAATGAAGCCCGTTCCACATCCCGCGTAAGCGCTGCGCAGGTCTGCGCCTCAGCTCCGCCACTCCGCCGCTCTCCGACAGAATTGCGGATCAAGTCTATTTTCTTTTGCGCCAGAGTCCGACCGGATCAAGTCACGCAGTTTAGATCGAACCAAACAGGAAAGAGAACACGAACTACATCTGGGTTTCCAAAACAAAAACTTTTAACTCAGACCTAATGACGTATATTAAACTTTTTGTTACCCAGAAGGCAAATGTTTACAATCAATACCACCCCAAACATGTAAATGGTTGTAAATCTCTTAAGTACAGTTTTAGGCTGTCGTTTTATTAATGCTCTATTCATGTGCTGTGTTGACACGGTGAAAAAAGCGATTGCAGTTGCACAAACGACAAACTTTCAGTGAATCTGCATTTGTTTTCTCTGTCCGATACTTTTGGAGCGCTTTCTGATCACGAGTTCTCGCGGATCCCGCGGATCCCGCGAGTCCCGCTCCTCGGGACTTCGCAGCCCTGCGCTGCGCGGACTGGCGGAGACAAATTGCATCCAGTAGGCGAGGGTCTGCGCACTAAATCGGAGGCGGTCTGCGGCGCAGCGCAGCGGAGCGGAGACGCATGATGTGGAATTCAGGCGTCAGGGTGCAGTGTTCTGTAATAAACAAGCGTCCCTGTACCTGTCCCTGTACCTGCCCGTGCGCCGCTGCGGGACGCTTTCTCATTTGGGCGAGGGGGGAGAGGGAGGCAGCTGAACGTCCCGTCACCTGCGGTTTCCTCATCTCTCACGAGCTGATGGTGCAGCTGACCCGAGTGTGTGTGTGTGTGTGTGTGTGTGTGTGTGTGTGTGTGTGTGTGTGTGTGTGTGTGTGTGTGTGTGTGTGTGTGTGTGTGTGTGTGTGTGTGTGTGTGTGTGTGTGTGTGTGTGTGTGTGTGTGTGTGTGTGTGTGTGTTTGCGTGTGTGTGTGTGTGTGTGTGTCATTACCGCTCATGTCTGGGCCTGGCACCCTGTCACTTATGGTTATGAGGAAGGGAGACAGGTGAGAGAGAGAGGGAGGAAGAGCGATAGAGTAGACGGGGGGAGAGATGGAGAGGAGAGAGAGCAGTAGAGAGAAGGAGAAAGGGGACGGATGAGGGAGGGAGGGAGAGAGATAAGGATAGAGGGTGAGAAAGAGGGAGAGGAAGGACAGAAGTGAGAGAGCAAGAGGGTGAGGGGAGGAACAGAAGAGAGAGAGGGGGAGAAAGATGGAAAGGATAGAGGCGGAGAAAGAGAGCAAGGAGGGACAGAAGTGAGAGAGCAAGAGGGAGAGATGAGGAGAGGGGGGAGAAAAAACTAGAAGGGGGGAGAGGGAGAGAGGAGGAACGAGAGAGAGAGAGGGGGAGAAAGATGGAAAGGATAGAGGCGGAGAAAGAGAGCAAGGAGGGACAGAAGTGAGAGAGCAAGAGGGAGAGATGAGGAGAGGGGGGAGAAAAAACTAGAAGGGGGGAGAGGGAGAGAGGAGGAACGAGAGAGAGAGGGGGGGAGAAAGATGGAGAGGAATGAGAGAGAGGAGGGAGAGAGAGGGAGGTAAGAATACAGAGGGAGAAAGAGGGAGAGGGAAGGAGAAAGGGGACGGATGAGGGAAGGAGGGAGATAGATAAGGATAGAGGGTGAGAAAGAGGGAGAGGAAGGACAAAAGTGAGAGAGCAAGAGGGAGAGGGTGAGGGGAGGAACAGAAGAGAGAGAGGGGGAGAAAGATGGAAAGGATAGAGGTGGAGAAAGAGAGCGAGGAGGGACAGAAGTGAGAGAGCAAGAGGGAGGGGTGAGGAGAGGGGGGAGAAAAAACTAGAAGGGGGGAGAGGGAGAGAGGAGGAACGAGAGAGGGAGGGGGAGAAAGATGGAAAGGAGGAATGAGAGAGAGGAGGGACGGAAGAGAGAAAGAGAGGGAGATAAGAAGAGAGGGGCAGAAAGATGGAGAGAGGAGGGACAGAGGAGAGGGGGGGAGAAAGAGGGAGAGAGGAAGAGACAAAGGAGAGAGAGAGGAATAGAGGAAGAACAGAAAGAGAGAGAGCGAACAAATGCTTAGACAATTTGGGAACGGAGGAAGAAAAACGAAGCGGAACGTGACGTGATTTCAATGGAGAAACTTTTCTTAGTCTCAGTAAACACAAAATCTGAAAAATCTAGGTGGTTTTAGCCAAAGAAAAGAATAAAAAGTGCCAAATCAGACACCAGAGCCCAATTAGAAAAGATTTATTTCGGATAAGCGGATAAGTGTGCACGCTTACCATTTTAGCTGAAGGTTTTACTGGACAAACACTCACAGAAATGTTAACCTTACAATCGTTTTTATCCATTGTATTTCCATATTTATCACGGAATCTTGTTTGCTGCACCCAGTTCGGAGGCGAAATGTGCTTCTTCTTTAAATAGAGACAAGCAGCTGACACCTATACCCTGAAACGTCAAAATGATTGCGCATTTCGGTTAAATATAGATACCTCAAATCCTCAAGAATTTCACACAATGTCAGTTAATGATCGGACTCCGCTTTGCCTCGGGCCGTCTCCGTGCGTTCAGTTTGTTTAGATAATGCAGTACCACAGTTATTGTTACATATCCGCCGCTAGAGGAGGTTTAAGCGTATTTCTCGTTATGCCACGTCGTCCAAAACCGTGTAAAGAGCTTGAACGGTGTTACTTCCTCCACCTTATTTCTGTTGCTAAATATAGACAAGAGTAAAAGCCAACCTCGTCCGCTTCATAACTGTGGAAACTGAATGGCTGTCAGCTGGATGAAAAGGAAAGAGCCAATTTACTCTGACTCAACGTCTCCGTCATTGTTTCATTGTATTATAAGAAATGGAAAGTCATTTTATTGAAGTTCTATTTTAAAGAGAAATCAAAAGCGTAAAAAAAAATGAAGGAAGTGGTTGCATTGTCCGAATTGTGTTCTGTCAGCTTTTTCAGTATTTTATTTACTATCAAAGATTTAAAAAAATACTTTGGCCATTTTCAAAACTAACCATGACCTTGGGAACGGGAATAAGCGGTAGAAAATGAATGAATGAGTGATATTTTCACACAAAAGTGAACATGTGTTAATTAATTACACTTAACAACAAAACTAAGGTTCAAGCTTATTTACATTCATGTGCTTTATCTAGATGTCACCAATAATAAAATCATCAACTTCGCTCTTCAGCAGAGTTTTACAAGAGATTTGTTCTTTGTTTTAGAGAACATCATCTCATATCTACTTTATCTTACATCAGTAAGTTGTAATGTAATGTAATGTTGTCCGGGCGCCATGGGGCCTTTCTGTGTGGATGTTTTGAAAATAAAAAATTAAATGAATGACTGACAGAAAACTAGGGCTGTAGTCGACTAAAGACCTGCGCTATCAACCGATTAATCGACTAAAAGGGGGTGTGGCAAAAATATATCGAAAGTGTAAAGCATCTCCATGTATCTGACCAAACTGCACCCAAAGGACCACAACTGCACAGGAGTTCATGATATTCATGACTATTTTTTACAAAAAAGAAGTTAATTTTAAAAGGTGGAAACACACATAGCTGCATAAACTCCTGAAGCAAATGTCGACATTCAGGGGTTTTTATTTATTTCTTCATATTTATTTATTTATTCTTTTATTCATTTTAGACTCCAGTGTTTCCTCTGAGGGGCCCTCTGTACCGGGAGCGGAGTTCTTCTGTGGCTGCTGGGCCCTGGCTCATGGGCCCCTGGTGGAGGTTTGGTGTTTGCCTCATCTCTCCTCTGGGCCCAGAGTCTGTGTCCTGCAGCTGCAGACGACGCTCTGCTCCTGGTGCAGACGGCTCCTCTGATGGTGCTTCGTAAACTGGTGTATCTGTACTCAGCCTCTTGTACCTCAGGGAGAGAGAGAGAGCGTGTGTGTGTGTGTGTGTGTGTGTGTGTGTGTGTGTGTGTGTGTGTGTGTGTGTGTGTGTGTGTGTGTGTGTGTGTGTGTGTGTGTGTGTGTGTGTGTGTGTGTGTGTGTGTGTGTGTGTGTGTGTGTGTGTGTGTGTGTGTGTGTGTGTGGGTGTGGGTGTGGGTGTGTGCGTCTTGACATGATAATGTCTGGTATGTATTGGTGACTATCTGTGGGGGGTTTGGTTGTGTGGGGTCTGGTGGTTGTGGGGGAGGTTGGGAGGGAAACGACATGTGGGAATGTTTTTAATGCACTGTAAAGCACTTTGTGTTACATTTTATGTATGAAAAGCGCTATATAAATAAAATTTTATTGATTGATTGATTTTTAGAAGGGCTGTAAAACATTTACCGTAGTCGTTTAGTCAATTAATCAGTCAATAGGGTCTTAGACCAATATTTTTATTAGTCGACTAATCATTTTATTAAGATTGAAATTATTTATGTGGCAAAAATGAGAAGGTATGGAGTGAGTTAGATGAAGAATTTGGAGTCCAACATATACATATTCTGTTTGTGTTCATAAGAGAAAAATCATACAAAATGTGAAGTTAAGTTCCTTTATTTTGTCAATTCAAACTTAAAAGCTCCCACTGTTTGTCAGTGGTGATCATCACATGTTGTTCTGATCACAGACACATTCACAGGACATAGATCCATGGCACAGCTGGCTCCTGAATCCACACAAAAAGAAAAGCAAATACTTAATAGAATAAAGTAAGAAGTAAAACAATGTTAAAATGTCCAGTGGATTATATCCCTAGAGGAGCTCGACATCAGAGAGTTGTTACTCCTGTAACAGAAAACATTCAGGTCATTAGATTCATGACACTGCTACATTTGCCTCCTGGTGCTGTGTGCAAAAAGAAAAAACAATGAACAACCAGATAAATCAGGAGATGTTTATTCATTTGTTTCTTCACTGTGGTATACGAGCCAGCACGGTCTTAATAGAAGAAAAGAGACATTTTGTCCTCTTCATTCTCTGATCATTCTCCTGTGATGTTTACTGGACACTGGGAGGAAACACAGTGCAATTCAGGGCCAAACAAGGAGCTTGTTACACCTATTTTTATGAAAAAATATCTATTTGTGAACTCAAGGCAGTTGAGTCATGCTGCTTATTTCACAGACAGTCAAATTAATTAGCTCTGTCAATACCGTCAGAAATCCATCCTATTGGCGTTTACCTTAATACCAGTTATCATCCCATCCCTAGTAGTAACATTAGTCAATCACCTCAAATAATTAAGATCATTTGATAAATCCGTTGATGTTCATCTGTCTCCAACACAACAGCTTATTACCGTTTTTTTTTTCAGACTCCATGTGCATTTTTGAACCGGACACAGCCATTATTCAGTAGTTACTATTTGACAAATCAAAAATAACATGAAACAAAATATAAAGTAATGATGAATGGTCAAATTGTCAGAAATACGTGTTTGTTATGTCGCTGCACTTTCGGTGAATTTTGCACATTGATGACAGAGATGGAATTAGTTTTTACTCAACTCAAAGCTACTGGCACTGCAATGTTCAATGTTTTCTACAGCTTTTTTCTCAAACTGCCACTTGACTGATGTAAAGCTATGATGAGGGATGTCAAGTACATTCGGTTAATCGATAAATGTGATTATTTAGGTCACATTATGACCTAAATAATCACACTTAATCTGTATAATCATAAGAACAAAAAAAATGATAGTGAGAATCGCAGGCTGCAGCAATGAGTCATGTCAGGTCAATCTGTCCAAAAAAGTCAAACAAAAATACAACTAAAAAAAAAAAAATCAGCTGTTTGTGACAATATCTCAAACATTTAATACCCTTAACTATGATACCACAGGTGCTATCCGACCAAAACAAAGTACTACTTGGAGAAAGATGAAAACTTAAGTCATTCATGGTTGAAATCCAAGACCATTTCTGCAAAGACGTGATAAAAGCTGCAGGCTGGCATCGGTCTGAGTCAAAGAGGCATCATCACCGTTGTCCTTGTCAGTGGTTGTTCGGTGTAATGAACGGAGAACCTCATTATCTTCTCTACCTCTGCGTCTGACTCATGGAGCTGCTGACTCACATCCACAAATGACATGACAACACATTAGCATAAGAACTATCTGCGATGGAGTGGGCGAAGGGCAGAAATCGGGGAAAAAATCTGATAAAAACACCAAAGTATGAATGAATATGAAGTGCATTTGACAGGTTAGATTACACATTTCACTAAAATGTATTGAACATGATTATATTTAAGATTTTACTAAACATTTTGCCTATTTTCCCCCAGTTTGATAGCTTTTGTAAAGTTTGTAATGTTACTTTCTGGTTCCACAACTGTTACTTAGCAACCATACTGTAAACAAGGGTCAAAACCCATATACATTCCATAATAGTGAAGAATTGACAAGAAGTAATACCTGATAGCACATTTATTTTGCTGAATGATTGTTTAAACCGTCAGAAAAATGTTAAATTTGCTGTAAATTGTCTTTGTATTTTCATTGGGATGTCGCCCATTGATGACATCACAGGGGGAGTCTGTTTTAGACATTCAACACTACATCCTGTCATTTTAAACTTTTATTTTTCTTCACAAACAATAACTTCACAAATGTAAAACTATGATGAAGATTTACCACAGGTGCCCTCCCACCAAACTAAGTCATAATTAGACAAACATGAGTCATATGGACTTTAAATTATGCAAGAAAAATCTCATCATTATCGGAGTTATCAGATTATTGGATGTTATGCAAAAAAAGTGCGTATATATGACACGATTTAATGATTTTCTAATTTTTACTTTATTTGGTGTATTAATAATACCTTCTGTAAATATAAATTATAGTTTTTTACCAATCAAGTAGCCATTTGTGTAAAGATTTGTTTGAAATAACAAGAAGTAAAAACAAATTTACTAGGGAGACTCATTATAGCCAAAGTTTATAAGTTTACTATATAAGCCATAAGTTTATAGAGCATAATTTCCACACAATAAACAACTTTAAACTAACTAATTCAATAAAATCATGGTATTTTTTGGTAGGAATTTGTCAAGTAAAAACAGTCTGTGACATTAGATGAGTTTGGGTTCAGTGTACAGTGTGGTTTCCTAGTGTGATGTCATCATTTACAACCAGGAAGTCAAATTACAATCCTAAAAACAATTGCTAATTTATCATTTTTTCCCCAGACATTTTCCTTAAAAGGTCTTTCCCTTAAAATGTCTTACTTTCATTTTAGATAAATGAGTAAGATAAATAAAACAGTTACTCCTAATATCCATTGATTAACTTGTGATTTCTCTTGTGAATGTAAACATGCACCAAACTTCATTCAGACTTAATTATTGGGTTATCTGATTATCTGATTATTCAGATTTTACTTTTAGCACTGTTTTGTAGTGGTCTAAGCTAAAGTTAGTTTTTTGAAGGACATGGTGGGACATGCAAGGTTATTCAGTTTTAGTTTCAGAATACATTAAATTACATTATTAACTGCACATTAACACACAAGTTTTGAATAATATCAGCTCTAATTGGTTTATTGACCTCTTGAGAAGTCTTGAATATGCAGTACTTCCAAAATGTGAATAATTGCTCTGTTTAACTCTATAAATGCTCTCTCTCCCTTGGTTGTCAAAATAACCCAGAAGCAAACTTATTTAAACAGGAATCACACAAAATTGTATCTATATCTATAAATGTACATATTCTCCACCAGGATGTCACAGAAAAATAATGATGGGAAGATTAACCACATGTGCCGTATGAGTGCGACGGTCGAAACGCGATGCATCGATGCAATTCAAGGATCGAAAGTAGAGTGCACCGGACTGTCTGTTGTTGTTGCGGTTTATTCAGATTGATCCAAAGCTGACGCTGCTAATGCTGTGGCTGTTTTACAATATCATAACATATAATTAATTAGGCTGTTTTAAGTAATACAGGTAATTTACTTTACCTGTATATGATGTACACTCCATACACTTCAGCTGTAACCAGATACAAGATTACATCCATAAAGCCTATTTCTACTCAGCACAGTATCAGACTAAACTGTGTTAATAAAGGAAATAAAACACATTGAAAGTAAGAAGAAAAGTGGTAGGTTGAGAGTAGTATCGGGTCAGTAACGGAAATGACAAACTATAAAATATCGTTTCGGGAGCCAAAAGAACTGGGTGTGAGTCAGTCGTGATCCAGGGCTAGTTCAAATCAAATTGCATCGTTGGTTGTGAGAAATGTATCTTAAATGAATCGAATGGAGGATAGATGTGTCGAGCTGCACAGAGATCTGAGTTTCCCATCACTATTGACCTTATTCTGCCCCGCCCACTTTTGCAGTTTTTTGCACTTTTGTTGTAAACGCACTTCCGTTTGACGAGAACTCCGTTAAAGCTAATGACGAACGAGGGAAAAGTCTGACGCTAAAATGTTACATAAAGTAGATTGATTTGTGTAAAATGTTTAATGAACACGAGCGACAACAAGTCAACAACGCAACGATTTCCTGGTCAGTCTGAAAACGACTTTTTAGTCCATGTAGAACTTATTTTCTGTTGAGCTCGTCTGCTCCATGTGAACTACAACGGAAACAAGACGGCGGCGCGTACGGCAACTTCAGGAATAAGGTGAATAGAAAAAGGCTTCAATCCAGCTTTATCTGTGTAACATTTGGTAAGAATCTCATATTCAAGGGTCTTTCGCGTTTAAACAACTCATTGATTAATCTAAAGAATAATCGCTAGACTAATCGATGACCAAAATGATAATTAAAGAGTTTTCATTATTTACAGCCTCAGCCATCAGGGAACTATACATAAATAAGAATAAAAAATAGTTTCCTGCATCAACAAACAATTCTTCCCCCTCACTGTCAGTCTGTCTTGAAATGACCTCCAAAATCAGATATGCTGTTTGTCATTGGCGCGTGTTTACATTAGAGTCTTGTTTGTGCGTTGGACAAGGACATGCTGAGCCGCCTCAGGAAATTCAATCAGCGTACAGTGTCATACCATATAAGAGGCAACAAGTGGCTGCTATAGATGCACAACACGGGAAAGGGCACACTGTCAGATGTTGTGGAGGAATTAGATTGACCGCGGGGCTTGGCAATGTCAGATGTAGAACAGGAGGTTTATTTTTAGAGGCGTGGTGAATGTTCAAACACAGGTTGTCAGTAATAAATTAAAAAATGTTGTTTGGGTTTAGGCACGGGAAGTGGGGTGCTATCAGACTCAGCCCCTTTGCTGACTGAACCCTCTCGAGTGCCCTCCACACCTGCCTGCCTGAGATCCCTGATCCCAATTTTATTGGTTTATTTTGTGAATATGCAATTTAATAATTCTGCTGCGCTCCTGGGCTCAGATACAAACAGCAGTGCATTATGAAGCCTCCGGCTACAGCTGGGCCTGTCACGATTCTAACTTTGTTGAGCAATATTTGGTTTCAGAAAAAAATCACAATAAACGTAACACTGAGACCACTGCTTTAGAACATTAAAAATCTGGTTCTGTTTGACCTGGCACTTACTGAGATTACTTACTTACTACTACTGGCTGCATAACACTTACACAAGCATAAACATGTTATCACTCGAGCCTTTGTGTGCGAGTTAAACTAGCAGTTTCTGTTAAGTCAAAATGGCCTTGAGCTGCTAAGAGAAGGTATATTTTATTTTAGAATCTTCATTTCCCAAAAAAAGTTAAATATGTGCTAAAAATGCATGTTTGTATTTGACAACAGAGGGCGCTGCAGGTTAGTTACCGTGTGAACTTCCTGTCGTGATCAGCCTTCATTAACCTGGTGTGCCTGGTCTTTAGTCTGGATCAAATAAAATAAAATAAATCAAGAATAACATTTTAAATGTCTGTAAAACCGTGCATTATGTTGACTACTTTGTTTGTTTCTAAGGTTTTCAACCTTCTACTTCATCTACTACAACTTCTAATTACTTTGAACAAAACAGAAGAAAGATGATTGGAGCCAGTGTGCTCTGTGTTCTTCTGGGTCTTGTTCAAGTTGCACCAGCACTGGGTTAAAAAGCAACTTGACAGTTGCAGTGATCGTGTTTAGACGGCACAAATACTCAGAATGAGTTTGGTGATGATTTAAGGACTTAAAACAGCAGAAGATTCTCGATAAGTGACGTCTAAAATCGTAAAAGAATGTCATTGATCGAGGGAGTTCGGCAGGGAGTGTTTTCGACAGTCAGAAGGAGAGGATTTTCTAACCAGCATTTGTCAAACAAGCGTGCATGAAGCTGAATGCAACTCCAGGTATGTTTTTGATGACGGATCATTGTTAGAACATGGTTAAAAACTGAAAAAAAGTCACTGTAGCAGAATATGTTACCTTTAATGCCACTGCACTCCAATTAAATCCTTTAAAAAAACAAAATCATGAGCTGTAATGAATAAAAACATAAATTATACTTACTATGTGTGTAATTCTGAGTTGTATATGTTAATTTTCCCCCAAATGATTCATATATTTCAAAAAAGAAAGTTTCTGTTACAAAGACAAACTGCACACGCGATAAATATTCATTCATTCATTTTCTACCGCTTATTCCCGTTAGGGGTCGCGGGTGACTGGAGCCTATCCCAGTGACTTTGGGCCTTAATCGGGGTACACCCTGGACAGTGGCCAACTCGTCGCAGCTGACACAGAGACACAGACAAACAACCATTCACTCTCACATTCATTCACTACGGGCAATTTAGAGTTGTCAATTAACCTGTCTGGTCCGGGATTCGAACCCACGATCTCCTTATTGGGAGGCAGAAGCTCTAACCGCTCTGCCACCGCGCACCCCTTTGATAAATGTTGAGCCCCAAAAATATTGTTCCAGCTTGGATTTATTGTTTGATAAAATCGACATAGTATTTCTGTGGGGGGACAGGCCAGGGAATCAGTACTGTATTATTCTGTCAAAATAAAGCCTGGCGTGTACCGCTGATAGCAGTGCAAACTTTATGGAGAGATACAATTCTATGGACATTTTTAGATTTACAGTCAAAAAAGCTGAATGTTGATGCTTCCTGGTAATGGTCAATGCCTTGGCTGAGGTTGGCTTTCTAGTTATTCCTTGTTCTTTCTTGCTCTTTATATATATTTTGCTTGTCAAAATGTCTCTTAAATTCACCTCACTTTAGCCATAACTCACCAATTGTCCTGTACAAGTCTCTCAAGCAGAATTATAGCCGTCATATGCTCCATTCATACTGACAAATTATAAAATATGACTTATTACTATAAACCCCCGGCTTCCTCTGCGTTCTCGTACCTGCTGATGTGGAGCTGTGAAGGCCGTTTGGCGGGAGTCGATTAGGCTCAAAGCAGGCACAGTCAGCCTCTGTAGTTTCCATTCCATTCCACGGTACGCTGTGTTCAAGCGCTCCAAGCTGCTCCGTGCTGATAACTCTATGACAATTCGCGAGGTCTTTCTTCTCCACCAGCTACTGTTAAAAAGTGGAATTCAATTTGGAGTGGAGTGTTTTATGTATTTCTGACGTTAAATTGGGGGAGATATTTTTTGTATTTGTACACGAGTGGAGCAGAGTGTGGGGAAACCTGTCAGGAGCAGTGGACGACCGACGTGGAGCGCCCAGCGGACCCTTCTCTAGATTGTGAGTGAGATTTAGAGACTTCAGGAGGGTTCAGCTGGAGGACTGAGGCTGCGGTGTGAGTCGGAAAGTTGAAGGGGGAAAAGACGAATACTTGAGGACACCCACACAAACACAGGGAGAACAAGCAAACTCCACTCAGTAAAATCAAATCTTTCTTGTCTTTCTCATAATGACTCAGAAACTCATGTGAAAGTTCAACATAACACAAATATCTTTTACATTCATAATACTGATAATATCGAATTTTTGTACCTGAATTGAAGAATTGTATTTTTGTGAAAGGCAGAGATAATGGTATCAATTATCGGTGTTGATCCAGGAACATTTTCTGGATTGGTTCTATGATCAGTTCAGTTGGTTGTGCCTTTATTTGTAATCAAACTATTTATTTCTATTGGTTGATGTTGGACCAGAACATCGTATAATGTTTGAACTTTTCAGACAAATCTGTTCAACAGTTACTTGCAGGATAAATAGCAGTTGCGTAAAACAACTGGATCAATTTTGTAATGAGTTGACTGTGTTTTGAAGAAAAAAACCCAGAAACATTTGGTTGCGCCATTGGGATTGGTTAATATTGATATCAGCAGATACTGTTAATCCATACGGTATCAGAACTGAAAAACTGAGAAACTGAGAAACTTGACAATGACTTTTGGATAAAAGTCGAAACGTCTTGATCTTCAAACAGCGTGCGGATGACAACCCCTGAAACCCTTTCTACGATGAACCAAACCTGGACGAATGAGGGATTACATCGAAGAACTGAAAAAGCTGTGAATCCCTACCAATAAATTACATATTTTCTCCTTGGGTGCACGGTGGCAGAGCGGCTAGAGCTTCTGCCTCTCAATAAGGAGATCGTGGGTTCGAATCCCGGACCACCCCAACATCACACGGTCTCTCTGGGTGGAGTCTGCATGTTCTCCTCGTGTTACCGTGGGTTCTCTCTGGGTTCTCTGGCTCCTCCCACCGTCCAAAGACATGACTGTGTAGGTTAATTGGAAACTCTAAATTGCCCCTAGTGAATGAATGTGAGAGTGAATGGTTGTCTGTCCTTGTCTGTGTCTCTGTATTAACCCTGCGACGAGTTGGCCACTGTCCAGGGTGTACCCCGCCTAAGGCCCAAAGTCACTGGGATAGGCTCCAGTCACCCGCGACCCCTAACGGGAATAAGCGGTAGAAAATGAATGAATGAATGAATTTTCTCCTTGATGATGATTTATTTCAAGCAATTAATCAGAGATCATATTCATACATTTCTTGTAACGTACATGAAGAATTTAAACATGACAAGACAAAGATTTTTTTTTCTCTTTGCTCGAAAAGGAGTGGGATGAAGTAAGACTATTGAATTGTGGGATTCAATAGTCTTCATCCCACCCTATTGTGTACATGAATTATCAAGTGAAATTAAGATAAGTAACTAGTAAGTAGCAAAACAAAACTCTTACATTGCAGGGGGGTGCACGGTGGCAGAGCAGTTAGAGCTCTTGCCTTCCAATAAGGAGATTGTGGGTTCTAATTCTGGAACAGACCAACATCACACGCTCTCTCTGGGTGGAGTCTGCATGTCCTCCTCGTGTTACCGTGGGTCCTCTCCGGGTTAGTTAATTGATAACTCTAAATTGCCCGTAGTGAATGAATGTGAGAGTGAATGGTTGTCTGTCCAGGGTGTACCCCGCCTAACACCCAAAGTCACTGGGATAGGCTCCAGTCACCCGCGACCCCTAACAGTAACAAGTGGTAGAAAATGAATAAACTCTTACATTTTTAGCACAACACACACTCATCACACACACTGTCACTGTGGAGTTTACAATTACACAACATAATGAACAGTCGAATAAATGTCTTTTTGTATTTTATTGTTCATTCTTTTTTATTGTATGCCAGTCAGTCCTTGTCCTTGTGCAGTCTACTGTTTCGTGTTGTGATTGTGTGAGTCTGACAGATAAAAAGCTGTTTATTATTGTTGTTATTTGAAATGACTATCCATTATACCCATCTGCAGTGTGTGTAAAACTATTCATTGCCCTCTGGCCGCAGTATTAGGTAACAGCTTGTGGATAATCTGCTTAAACCTGCACAGAGGAGCACAGGGCAGTCTGAGGGGAACGGCACACAATGACACTGTCTTTAAACTCTCTTCACTCAGAGTCTTCACTGCAAAAAACCAACAGCACCACGGGATTAAGGGCTTCAATTCAGAACTTTAGCTGTTTGTTCATTAGCGATCAGCTTGGGCCTTTTTTAATGCAGAGATCCACAGCGATTCCACAGTCTGTAAAAGCATGTGGTTTGGAGCAGAGTTTAAACTTTGGAGGAAGAAATTGGAAGATTTTTTTGTTGGCAAAGACTCGTCCGCCTTTTCTCTTCAGAGATGTTTGAGATAGACCGAGAAGTTTAGTTATACTTTTTAACAAATTTAAAAAGTACAGAATTGGCCAATATTTTGCCTAAAAGGAAGGGCATAACGCTCTACTTTAATACTTTAGAGCAGTGTTTCCCAACCAGGGGTCCGGGGACCACTAGGGGTACGTGAGCAATTGCCAGGGGGTACTTGGAATGGTTTCAGGTTTTAAAAGAAGGTTAAATCCACTTTCTTCTGAATAAAAAAGGAGTTATAAATTGTAAATTTGGCATATTTTCAATTATCTTGGCCCATAAATATAATAAAACAAAAAATAAAATAGTAATAATTGACAATATTTAACTATTAAACAATATTTGCCTGAAATTCAAGTTAAAGGGTTCTCTTAGTGTGTGTGACAAAGCTTAAGGGGTACACGAACCAAAAAAAGGTTGGGAATCACTGCTTTAGAGTGAAGCTGTGATTACACTGTCCTATTATAGGTTAGTAGTAGTGGTGGGCCGGTAACGGCGTTAACGTGCTGTGTTAACGTGAGACTCTTATCGGGCGATAAAAAAAATATCGCCGTTAATCTATTCTCAAAGTTGGGTTGGGAGCACTGTTCCCTCTAAGCTGCGCTCCCCATCAGGACTGAAAGTAACGTATTCCGGCCCGTTACTGCGGACCCCTAAAACATTTGGTGGTAGCACGCTGTACCAGCAGGCACGTAAACGAACTTCTCCACCTTACGCGCGGAAAAGTAGTCCCACTAAAATCATTGCCTCTGGAGTCAAACCATCACATTAGATACAAACTTAATACAGGGTCAGGCTGTGCACTTTTGGAGATTTAATCAGTCCAACCCTGAACTCTCAGAACTCACGATGACAAACTTGATTTGAGTTCATTCATTTTGGATCTGACTCGTCTCCGCGCGTCATTACGCGTCTTTACGCGGCAGCGGCGTGAGCGCCGTGAGCAGCGCGGCAGACCCACACAGACTCCTCTGTCTTCAGCACCAGTGAAGAATCATGAACCAATCAGAGCAAACGCCACAGCGGATCTACAAAGTTTAGCGCTTTGCACAGTTTTCGCGTGGATTGATATGTAAATTAGCCGCGTGCGTAACGAGGCGTTAAGTGCTTTATGCACAGAATAATCCCATGTGAAAACTGGAAGAATGAAAATGAATGGCCACTGACGGAAGGTTTATTTAGGCTTTGAAGACTGTCTTGTTGTGTCAGAGCTACAGTAAAGTCTAATCAATGACATACTTCAAGAATTAACTGTAAATTATAATTAGGCCTATTTGAAACATGGGCTTATGATCTAAACATGACACACAGGTTACTTTGTCCAGAGGCTTCCAGAGGAAATGTAAGCACAGAATTAAATTAATACAGAATTAAATGAATATTGCACAGAAGTGTTGCTGGATAAGAGTCGATCTTTATATTAAAATGCATCAGAAAACTGAAAGCTTTGGAGGGAAAAAACACCATGACCCTGATTTGAACACAACTTAATGATGATATCCTTTTTTTTTAAATTAATTCTACCTAAACCAAATTATAGCTGAGGGGCTGTGATCAGAGAGGAGGACAGTGCAGCTCACAGAGAAACACTGATTAGAAAATTTATTTTTAAGAAGCTTCCCAATGGAAATCTCGACAAGACTAAGGTTGTTTGCACCTTGTGCAATGCGGAATTAGTTTACTGTAGGAGTTCTTCCAGTCTCAAGTACCACCTAAATGCAAAGCATCCCTTAGCTAATGCCGGGCGCAAGCACTGATGTGATGAGCCCCTGGTCTAATGCGCCACCTGGCTTGAGAAACCCGTTCTCAAAGACTTACTTTTAGTCATTATTTGGGTAGCACACATATTCTGAATGTCTTCGTCAGAATTCAAATGAGCCATTTTAATCTAGATTAATCTAGATTAATTCCAAGATTACAGTGAGATTAATCTAGATTAAAAAAATTAATCTATGCCCACCTCTAGTTAGTAGTTAAACAGAGTTGCAAATACCTAATAATAATTTCAGGGGATTTTAATAGTGCTGTGGATTCTATGTTTGAGTCGGTAGTTTTGGCTCAGTGCTTCATGTGGTGACTATAAGAGGATTAGTCATGAGATAAACATGTTACATATGTTCTGTGCATGGAGCTGGCAAATTAAAACAACAGCATGAGGGGCGGGGCCAGGGGGTTTAGAGGGAGGGGCGTCGAGTCTGCAGAGAGGTGACGGCCCATGTTTTATGTTATAATATTTTTAGCAATTAACACCTGGAATGAAATGAAGGCTTTTATTGTAGTCCATTCATTGAGTTATTTAATTCGATAATAGAATAAAAATGTGTGAAACTGTAGTTGCAAAGGGGCCCACCATTGTGTTCTGGAACTGTCTTAATGCTCAGAATATTGAACAGAAATTAAAGCACTGCAGACTGTGTTAGACATGGTCATCACACTCAACTTCTAGATGTATTTGGGCAAAACTCCTGCCACTTGACAGATGGATACCTACAGCTGAACGGGTTTAACAAAATATCTAATTGAATATTTCAGATTCAAACTCAAGCACTGTGATTGTGATTAGATTGCGATTAACATTTTCAGTTTTCATTGTAGAATTCTCATGGACACATATTCTGCTACAGTGACTTTTTTGAGCTTTAAACCATGTTCTAACAATGTTTGGCCATCAAAAACACACCTGAAGTAGCATTCAGCTGCATTCACGCTGTTTTGAGGAATGTTTAGTTAAAAATCCTCCCCCTCCGAGCGTCAAACACACGCTGTGCACACTCCCTCTGTGTATTGTATTTTCAGACTTAACACGTCACTTATCAGAGAATCTTCCGCTGTTTCAAGTCCTTAAATCATCGCTAAACTCGTCCTGAGCATTTCTGTCGTCTAAACACGATAACTGCTGCAGCAGATCCACGTCTGCATGTATTTTCAGCGCTAACTTCACCAGATTGTACATAGAGTTGGTGCGATCTGCTGGCTGGATGCACTCAGTAAGTGTCATTTCATAGTGACTGATAACACCTGTCATAGAATGAATAAGAAACATTTTTTTGTTTTAAAATATTCGATTGGAAATTTAAGGCACTCAAGAGCATGTCTAAAGGCTGACAGCAATATGAAAAATGCTGAATATTTTTCCTTTAAACACGTCTTAGAGAATAGACATTTGAGATAAAAATTACAAATTAATTGATGATTTCCATGCATTTCAGTGTGTTTGATGAGGTCTAAACTACAAGGCTTGCATCTTTTAGACTGAATAAGACAAGTTAGTTTGTCACTTAAATAATTGCAGTCTTTGAGATTTGCTAATTGGAACCATTCAAATTGCGATTAATCTTGCAGCTCAACTCTTGGCAGCGGGAAGAAGGCCATCGCAAAGAAATGAATGACAAAAACTTCACCGACAAATGAGGACTTTACCAAACGTACACATATAAAAAAAATGTTGGAGACTATGTGGCAAATCTTGTTAAACTGACAGACTGTGGTGGTGAAGAGGAGGAGATGGAGCTGTAGACAGTGGCCGTGTTTTAATCTGTTCATGATCTGATTTCTGGAGTGATCTGATTATTGAAATGACATCTGATGTGAGTAATCTTATTTTTTTCGGATTGCTCAGCCCTGTGCAAGTTTTGACAAAGATGCAGAAAAGGTGTAAACTAATGTTGTAAAGACAAAATTGAAATCTTGTCTTAAAACCCACCCACGATTTATTTATGTATCTTTTTTTCTGTATTATGCAGCACTTTGGAAGCCGTTTGTGAAATGTGTTATATAAATGAAGTGGATTGGAAATGAAAAACTCATTACTTTGTCTTCCTTGTACAACAGTTACTCCAAAACTAATTAACTGACACTTGATGATCAGATTTCTTTAATGCATGTAAACACAGATCTAAATATCTGATTTTTACTGTAACGTTTACATGTAAAGTAGGGCTGGGTGATATGGTGATGAAAAATGAATCGTGAGCTCGTCCCTGTGACAATCTGCTATTTTTGTGAAATCGTCATATCGTGAGTCACTGTTTGTGTCTTTAATGCAGCTGTTCTGTTCAGACACACTTTTTTTCCTGTTGTTTAGCCTCTGAAGCCTCTGAGAAGATGACTTTATTTACCTGCGCGATTTAACCACATCCACACAAAATCGCTTTTTTAATGGATGCAATTAGCAAATCGTAAATGCTGCAATTGTTGAAGTGCAATCATTTCTTCCAATAAAACTCCAAAATGTCTTGCATTGATTTGAATAAAAACTGCTAACACTGTAGTTTGGATTTGTACAAACATGTGCTTAAACAAAACATGACCAAAAGCGATAAAAAAACGTCTTCAGAAGCAACAAAAAACGTGTCTACAAACAAAACACGACTCAATGCATCAAAACGCGACTAAAAGTGACAAAAATGCGACTAAAAACGACAAAGACGCGACTCAAAGTGACAAAGTCTCGTTTAAATATGACAAACACAACTGAACGTGACAAAGACGCAACCAAAAGCGTCAAAAATTGGGTTCAAAATGTGAATTTGAACAATTCCTATTATTAAAACATACATCTTAGTCGCACTGGTCAGAGAACACAATTAGATATTTTTCCTACATCGTTCAGCTCTATTAAAGGCAATAGAAAAATGCAAAGTGAACATGAATCGTGATAAAATTGAAATCAGGAAAGTAGTTTTTTGACATATCGCCCAGCTCTAATGCAAAGTATCCAGTAACAAGGAAAAACAATCAGGCTGAAAATACCAGGACTTCCTTGCTGTGTTTCTTCTCCACTTTCATAACCCGCTGATTTTTCCCTCCAAAACAAAATCCTGTTGCGCTGATGAAAGGGTGCATTGCATGATTAGGACTCGAATACCAAAAAGCTTGAGTCTCCCTCTACACAGCGGCCCCTGAGTCTGTGTCTGTCGGCTGGACACAGTGACAGGACGACACCATTTCTTCCAATAAAACTCCAAAATTGTCTTGCATTGATTTGAATAAAAACTGCTAACACTGTAGTTTGGATTTGTACAAACATGTTCTTAAACAAAACATGACCAAAAGCGATAAAAAACACGACTCAATGCATCAAAACGCGACTAAAAGGGACAAAAACGCGACTAAAAACGACAAAGACGCGACTCAAAGCGACAAAGTCTCGTTTAAATATGACAAACACAACTGAACGTGACAAAGACGCAACCAAAAGCGTCAAAAATTGTGTTCAAAATGTGAATTTGAACAGAATCCCCTGAGTCTGTGTCTGTCGGCACAGTGACAGGATGACACCAGCTCAAACAAACACCACACCCAAACGCCCGCCACATCCTGTCTGGAGCTGTTCACCGCAGACACGTTTGGGTGTTTACTATTGCAACTTATTATTGTCATTTTGGTTTTGATGCTTTTTATTTCAACCCTAAAAAAAACGTATAATAGGGAGATAATGGGCAGCAGCAAAGATATTGTGCTGGTCGTGGAGTTGACTTTGAGTTGGTGGTGACTTGACTTGAGATTCAGGTAAAGAGGTGGACGATATGGACAAAAAATTGTATCTCGATTTGTTTAACCGTTGTATCGGGATTGTGCTGAAACCTGCTTGTAAATATCTTAGTTGAGGTTCAAATATCGCACATAACACGAATAAATATGCTCCAAAACGTTCATTATGTCTTCTTTAGTTATATCCACACTTATGTTCTTCTTAAAGACAGCAGTGCAGTGTGAGCCCGGGATAAGCAACTTTGACTTGGACTCAAACAACAAGGATTTGGCGTGACTTGGACACAAAAAATCGTGACTTGACAACAGCACTGGGCAGCACATAGATAAAGATGGCATCTGAGGCAGTGCATTCATTTTAATGTAATGCGTTCACCTACAAGAGCAAACACAGGCTTTTATGATATAAAAGCCTGTGACAGACACAGACAGACACAAAGACGTGGAGAAGAATTGAGCGGTGGAAAAATGCTACAGCGATGCTAGTGCTGCCTGATGTATTTGAACATCTACAGAACAATCCATTTACTTTTCTAAAGTAACACCGGGTCAACAACCTCCATTAAGACTCAGCTTTACAAAGACTTGTTCAAATGCGGAGCGAGTGCGTGTTTGTACACAGTCGTGCTCACTTTTCCCACCTGGAGTTGATACTTCCAGGGCCCTAGTGTTTACTGCGTGTGGTGCTTTTGTTTCACATTTCTTTATTTTTGAAAGGTGTGCGTTGGATCGTGGAAACATGGTGAAAGTATCAGCTTTTGTATCACCCATGTGCGCTGTTAGTGAAGGGCTTACTTGAGTTAGTTGTGCTTAAATTACACATAATTCGTCTTAAAAGAGAGAAAAAGTTGTGTTTCCTATTGACTCAACTGTATCTATAGAGCTCCTGCACCACATGACTGAAATGAATGAGGGTGGCATTATGGCTATATAGTGCAACAATTTGCTTTTGGAGTTCATCCTTGTTATTAAATGAAGCCATAAATAACAATATAATTTTCAAAACGAATCACATTACATGTTAGCGACTCTCACGTGGTATAAGTGCTTTTAAAGAGAATAGATTGTGCGTCCTATATCTATAAAATCTGGACATCTGATTCACTTTCTACAAAAAGTGTCCCTGGAGATGTTTATGAGAAATACACTTTATTATAACACCCTGTACATATTACGTGTACTCGTATTGACCATTAAAATATGTGATCAGTGAAAAAATACTTATGTAAAGCTGTTGTACATGACAGAAGGCCAAATTCACACATGTAAATGCAACAAACACCCCAAAATCATTTTATTAAACAGTCAATTATGCAAACTAGGGCTGCACGATACGGGGAAATGAGTGCGATATAGGTGTCAAGTATTGTGATATTATTTCAATATTTTGTCCTCATTTGCATATCTTTTCTTTTCCATGTATGAAGGATAACAACTCTTACTTTAAAATATAGTAACTTAGGTACAAATATACACACATTGGAGACCTTTGGAATGTTAAAACCTGGAGTTGCTTTGTACATTACTCTGCAAACAGTAAAAATACATTACTCAGGCATTTTATTCCCCTTCATTCGTGTGTATGAAATAGTGGGACAAGTTATGAGGATTTTGAAGCAAGAGGTTTAACTAAAAACACGTAAACATTTATTTCTGGCAAAACGGCGCTTTTGGGGGTGAACATTTGAGTCTCATTGGTCAAAAAGTACAGTAAAAGTAAAGTAAAAACAAGCTCAGGCACACAAGAAACGTAATATTACTGCATTTAACTATTTAAAATCATCGCCCATCTTTGTGATCCGCATATCACGATGACAACAAGTGCGATAACGATATTTTTTCGATATATCGTGCAGTCCTAATGCAAACAAATGAAAAGCATATATAATTGTTTTTCACTTCAACTCACTCTCTCTTTCGCTTAATAATAGATCAATAAGTAATAGAATCTCCCATACACACTCTTAATAAAGGTTTTGAATCGTAATGGGACGGCGGTTAAATCTTTCCTCAGATCAATCATCTAAATCAATGCCGCAGTACATTTTGTCGCTTAACTATTCTGAGACTCACTACGCTGCAGAAATCCAATGGAGCTTTATAAATCCGATAAAACGCTCAGGTTTTCCTCTGCCCTCGATCATTTGCACATCGTTTGTTTGTTAATGGCAGCCTTGGTTCGGTGTTGCGTGCTGGGATGCGACGACAACAGCACGAGCTCTGTAGGTTTAATACCGTGTTGCCGAACTGCTCTTTTCCCCTTCGCGTGTGGCTCTCTCTCCTCTCTTTTCATCTCTTTCTTTGTGTGACTGATGAAACACGTTGTCAGCAGCGATCCGGCCCGGGTTTGTCGGGCTCGGACAGGTCAGCCGCTCGAGCCGGGCGTCCACGTGAGCGCTCGCCGGTGAAATCTTATCAGAGTCGATAGCGCGGAAAAAGGGAGGAGAGAAGAAAACACACAGTAATCGCAGATTGCTGTGTTCGAGGCGAGCGTTAACCTCTCTTTGCCACAGCAGCCGCTTAATCACAGACGTAGCCCCCGGTGCGGACCTCTGCGGCGGACAGTTATTCTCAAGAGGAAAGGTCAAAGTGTCTTCTGAGGATTTGTGATCGGCAAAAACAAGAGATTTGTGGTTTGTCTAAAAGGCTGAAGTCACACTAAACAAGAACTATAACCAGAAGTAAATGTGGTAAAGACCAGCGGTGAGCCAGCACTTAACCTGGACTGAACCACGTCTTCATCAGGACTAAACCAGGGCCAAATCACGTCTGGTTCAGGACTAAAATGGGACTATGCTAGGAACTAACCCATGTCAAGACCAGGACTGTAAAAGGTCCAAACCAAGTCCATGTCAAAACTAAACATGAACTAGACTAGGACTAAAACCAGGACCAAACCTGAGTGTACATCAGGACTCAAATGGTACTAAGGGCTAAGACAAAGATCAGGACTAATCTTGGACCAAATCCAGCCAAATCAGAACTAAAATGGGACTAAATTCAGATCTAAATTTGGTAAAGACCAGGAATAAACCAGCACTAAACCAGCGCCAAACAAGGTCTCCAGGTTTCAGGGCTAAATTGGGACTAAACCAGGATTAAACCAGGACCAAAATATGTCTACCAGTCCAAACCTAGTCCACGTCAAAACAAAATCTAGACCCTTGACAAGACCAGGACCAACCTAAGTCAGGACTAAACTGGAACTAAATCCAAAGCTAAACACGGACAAAACCAAGAGTAGCACGGGAACTGATTAAGTTTTGATGAAACCAGGACCAAACCACGTCAGGACTGAATTGGGACTAAATCCAAAGCTAAATCCGGACAACACCAAGACTAGAACACAATCTGATTAGGTTTTAATGAAACCAGGTCCAAACCAGAACCAAACCCTGTCTACATCAGGACTAAAACAAGGTCAGGACTAATCTGGGACTAAACTAAACAGATCTAGATTTGGTAAAGACCAGGAATAAACCAGCACTAAACCAGCACCAAACAAGGTCTCCAGGTTTCAGGGCTAAATTGGGATTACACCAGGACCAAAATATGTCTACAAGTCCAAACCTAGTCCACGTCAAAACAAAAGAGGAACTAAATCTAGAAATAAACCTTGATAAGACCAGGACTAAACCAGAACCAAACCAAGTCAGGACTAAACTAGGCCTAAATCCAAAGCTAAACCCAGACAACACCAAGACTAGAACAGGATCCGATTATGTTTTGATGAAACCAGATCCAAACCAGGACCAAACCAGAACCAAACCCTGTCTACACCAGGACTAAAACAAGGTCAGGACTAATCTTGGACCAAATCAAGTCAGAACTAACCTGGGACTAAACTCAGATCTAGATTTGGTAAAGACCAGGAATAAACCTGCACTAAACCAGCACCAAACAAGGTCTCCAGGTTTCAGGGCTAAATTGGGACTAAACCAGGATTAAACCAGGACCAAAATATGTCTACAAGTCCAAACCTTGTCCACGTCAAAACCAAGTCAGGACTAAACTGGGCCTAAATCCAAAGCTAAACCCAGACAACACCAAGACTAGAACAGGATCTGATTATGTTTTGATGAAACCAGATCCAAACCAGGACCAAACCAGGACCAAATCAGGACCAAAACAGGACCAAAACAGGACCAAAACAGGACCAAAACAGGACCAAACCAGGACCAAAACAGGACCAAACCAGGACCAAAACAGGACCAAACCAGTCCTAGTCTCCTTT
>CM033619.1:48207526-48305026 GCA_019453435.1 Rhinogobius similis | reverse complement strand
CTACGTTTGAAGCAGGTCGTATTCTCTTTCTGTTTTAGATTAGAAGAATATCCTTTGAAGCACGAACTTCTTCTGTGTTTTCAGATACTTTTATTTAATTTTTACCTTTAATTTAAACATGAGGCTCCTGAAATTGACAATAAAGTCATACATTTCTCATTTTCTCATTTATGTTTGAATGTGAGTAGAAAGAGTAGAGAAGTCATATAATTGGACAGATTTTAAAGGACACATTCTGCTGCAGTGACTTTTTGAGTTTTTAATCGTGTTCTAACAATGTTCCGTCCTCAAACACACCTGGAGTTGCATTGAGCTGTATTCACGCTGTTTTGAGGAATGTTTATTAGAAAACCCTTTCCTCTCCGATTGTCAAAACACTTCCTGTTGAACTCTCTCGATCTGGAACGTTTGTTCAGCTCATCTACGTCACTTATCCGAGAATCTCCTGCTGTTTTAAGTCCTTAAATCGTTGCCAGACTCGTTCTGAGCATTTCTTCCTGTCACTGCTCGTACTGGCTTGATAATAGCATGTCGCACATTCTCTTAAAGTGATAACATAACTAAATTGTGTATAGCACCAGGCACCATCTGCTGGCTGCACACACTCAGTAAGTGTCATCGGAGACAGCTGAGAAGAAACTTTCATTATTTCATACTAAATGTAAAATAAAAAGAGCATGTTTAAAGGATAATAACAATATGAAAAGTGCATAGTACTTTTCCTTTAAAGTTCTTTTATTGGTTTGCAAAGCTCTTAGGTCCTGTATATTTATCTGACCTGCTTTTATAACATGAGCCTCTCGGACTGTCAGGTCCTCAGGTAGTTATCTTTTAACTGTCCCTGGAGTCCAGACTAAATCTAACGGTGAGGCCTCATCCAGCTTTATGGCCCCTTCAAGTGCAACACTGGACCTGAGGTTTTCCTAAACTTACTTTTACAGATATTTATTTTTTATTTTGGCTTTAATCCTTCTTATTTAAGAATCCTTCTTTATACAACTTAGATTCAGCTACTCTTTTTTCTTTTTATTTATTTATGTCTGTATTTATTAGTCTGTGTAATCCCTCATTCGTCCAGGAGTGTTTCATTGTAGAAAAGTCGTCATCTGGACATTGTTTTAAAAATCAATGCTGAGTAAAATCTTAAAAATAATCATCTTCACTATAATTTAGTGAACTGTGACATCTAACCTGTCATATAGGCTTGAACTTGCACATGAATGATAACAATTTGTCAGAAATTTTCAAACAATGTTTAAAAATAGGGAAATAGTGCGAAGCTTGACCAAAAGGCAGACCAGAAATATACATCACAACACAAAACATAGACTAACTAATACCATAAATGTATGTTAAATAAAAAAAAGAAATCAAAAGTGAAAAAAAGCTCATCAACATTAGTTCCCTTTGAAACTGATTGCAAAACATGTGCACCAATTTCAAAGTTTTGCCACAGTAAGGGCCCCCTAACCATCAGCTAGAACCGGCCCTGCACATGGCGTACACTCGACTATGTTTTCACGTCCGGTGCAGGAGGTACTTCTTTAACACTTCTGCTCATATTCTCCACTTGTGTGTGTGTTTATTGTGGTCATTGGTCTGAACACGAAACAATTAAAGCCGAGAGCCGCAGTCTCCGGGGGCCTGGGTTATTTCACGCTAAAACCCCTCATTTGTACCGCACCATAAACCACACGGAGCACGCAGTAAAGAGCTGCTCAGTCTTTCAGTAAAAATGCACAATGAGCTGCAAAAAGAACAATGTCTGCTTGAATTCAATTGTTTAATTTAGTCTTTAAAAACGTGAAAAACATACAGCAAACATACTATCAACAGGTCAAAAAAAGGGCGGAAACTAATGAATATTTTTGGTAATTGATTAGCCTGGCGATTATTCTTTCGATTGATTAGTTCTTTAGTTAACGAAAGACTGACGAATATGAGATTTTTACTGTATTTAACCAAGAAGAAGCTAAAGAAATGCTGCTTTAGAACATTAAACAAAAATGGTTTCTCGTAAAAAAAACAAAACACTAACTTGATATTTCTTTTGCGACAATTCGTGTTTTTCTGAGCGATAAAACATTCTCTCTCAGAACATGACAAGTTTTAGAGGTTTTGTAAAGTTCAAAAAACCATATTCGATTATCAAATTGGTTGACGGTTATTTAAATAGTTGATTAGTTGCGATTAATCAATTAACTTGGGGGAACAAGAGAACAACCTCTATGGGGGAAGCGGTCCATTCATTTCAATGTGTGTGGACTTCTGTCTCTGCTTTACTGATATTAAGTGATTCAAATCAAAGAAGGCCAGACCAGGTAGATGTGAAAATAGTTTACTGGATCCAGGACGCATTGTCAGCGGATCTGCTGACGCCGCGATGAAGAAGCACAGAAGAGACCACCAGTTTATACGTCTATGCAAAACAGAGTAAAAGCGGGCGTACATAATGAGTTCCAAGTACAGAGCTTATGTTTCTACGAACACAAAGAAGTGTGAACACATATTAATCAAAGAGGCCCTTGCATACCAAGACTGGACGTAAATGGGTGTAGAGGAGCCTTAAAGTAACAAATGGGTTGTCGGTAGACCATATAAGGTCTTACGTGAACCAGATGTTGAACGTCCTTTGACCTAGGAGAAGAGCATGTTCACGGAGATAAAAAAACATACTTACATTTACAGACGCAGAGAGAAGCAAAGACGAGTCAACGTCTTTTATTTAAACATACAGGGGCACTGAAGTAGAAGCACAGGCACTCCCAAAGTGTGTTAGATCCACAAAGGTCTGATACAAGCTGTGGTCTCTTCTGATTTGTTTATGTGTTGAGTGCATTCATCCAATAGAATGTTTGTTACTAAATGAAGGAGAATCATGAGGTTTAGACACACTGGACTTGAAGGTCATGTGGGAGTCGAAGTCCTGGAAGTATCTTGTGCTTATCACTGGTAGAAGAGACACAGATCCAAGCAGAGCAACAGAAGCGTCATTGAATAGGAACTTGACTAACTTCTTGTGTTTTGTTTTTTTTCTAGCAAGCATATAGACGCTTTAAAAGTTTAAACAAAAACATTCTATATTCGGAATGGAGGCAAAAGTGAAGTGCAACATACTCATAACCTCAGAATATCACAAAAGATGAAAAATGTAGATGATTTTGGACAATGGAAAGCACTCAGACACATGTGAGTGACCTCAGAGCTGCTGCAGAACACATTTATGATTGTATTTTACATTATATTTCAAGAAATTATGAGAATAATTTATGAGAATTTATTTCTCATAATTTATGAGAATTTGTGAGAAAATGAGCATTTTTGATGAAGGAACAATCCAGATTTATGGGTTTTACTGGAAACATACTCACTACAGAAATGTTGAGCCCACAATATGTTTTCATTTTAAGGGAGAGGAGGGAGGGAGAGCTGGGTACCAGTAGAATTTAAATCTAATGTGAGCTAATCAAAAGTACTGTCAATCGGAATATATATATATATATATATATATATATATATATATATATATATATATATATATATATATAGGCAAAAATATATAATGGTACACCCGAACAAATAAATCTAAAGTCTGTCAAAGAGGCCATATGTTATTTTTTCCGGTCACAATTTCAGTCCAGTCCTTGGTTGAAGGTGCAGTTTATGTGATCCATTTCTTTGTGCTGGCCTTCTTTGCAGCCGCCCAGAGTATACTCCACAGGTATCCACTGACAATGTCCATGGCAAGGGTTTTGAGGCCCAGTCACATAGGTCTAAACTCAAGTGGGATGGGGGTGGTAATGATGGGCCGCAAACACTAACATTACACGTTATATTGTGCCAAATACAGACACAAAGACATGGAGAAGAATAAAGCGGCTCAAATGTTTGTGGCTAGTCCATAAAGCTAATGTTAGTTGTGGGCTAAATGCTACCACGATGCTGCCTACCAGCCTTGACAGTTCCATGTTACTTCCTGGTTGGACATGAGCAGCAGATGTGAGGTAGAAGTAATTCCACAGCTGTTACCTAGCAACCATGCTGTACACAAGGTCTAAAATCCATATAAATTACACAATAGTTAGGAATTGACAGTAAATAATGCCTGATAACACATTTATTTTGTTGAACGGTCATTTAAACTAAATTTTCCCTGTATTTTCAATGGTACGTCCCCTTTTGATGACATCACAGAGGGATTCAGTTTTAGAACTTAGCATTACTTACTTTATCATCCCAAAACAAAAACAAAACAAAACATATACTTATATAATTATATATACTTTAAGATCCAGTCATGACTAAACATAAATACATAATACATACCTGTAAATGTCTCAAAAGACAGAAAAAGTCACATTTCCAAGTAGGGTAGCTGCTTTTTGATACGGTTCTTGTTTCTGTGCTTGTATTTTTGTGTAAATTAATGGCCAAAATGATACATCCAATATTTTCCACACATTTAATCCCATAACTATGCCAGATCCTGTTTTAAAACGTATTGTATGACGTCTGTTCAGTTTGAACTCAAAACAAAGTCTATTCAAGGATCGTGCCTGTTCTTTCCTCTGCAGGTAACTTCCGCAAACTCTCGGCTTCTAAAAGAAATCTGACTTTTTTAAGGTAGTGTCTTCTCCTGCCGTCTCCCAACCTCGAGTGACAATATACAACATTTCAGATTCTGTAACCAGACTCAGCTCAGACAAATAAATAAGCTCTGGCTGGAGGCTTCTATCAGGGCCACCGCTCAGTCTCTCCTCCTCTCTTTCTGTACTCCTCCTCTCTTTCTGTACTCCTCCTCTCTTTCTGTACTCCTCCTCTCTTTCTGTCTGTCCTCCTCTCTTTCTGTCCTCCTCTCTTTCTGTCCTCGTCTCCTTCTGTCCTCCTCCTCTCTATCTGTACTCCTCCTCTCTATCTGTCTTCCTCTCTTTCTTTTTCTTCTCCTCTCTTTCTGTCCTCCTCTCTTTCTGTCCTCCTCCTCTCTTTCTGTCCTCGTCTCCTTCTGTCCTCCTCTCTTTCTGTCCTTGTCTCTTTCTGTCCTCATCCTCTCTATCTGTCCTCCTCCTCTCCTTCTGTACTCCTCCTCTCTATCTGTCTTCCTCTCTTTCTTTTTCTTCTCCTCTCTTTCTGTCCTCCTCTCTTTCTGTCCTCCTCCTCTCTTTCTGTCCTCCTCTCTCTCTGTCTCTCCTCCTCTCTTTCTGTCCTCCTCTCTCTCTTTCTGCCCTCCTCTCTTTCTGTCCTCCTCCTCTCTCTCTGTCCTCCTCCTCTCTTTCTGTGCTCCTCTCTCTCTGTCTTTCCTCCTCTCCTTCTGTCCTCCTCTCCTTCTGTCCTCCTCTCTTTCTGTCCTCCTCTCCTTCTGTCCTCCTTCTCTCTTTCTGTCCTACTCCTCTCTTTCTTTCCTCCTCTCTTTCTGTCCTCCTCTCTTTCTGTCCTCCTCCTCTCTATCTGTCCTCCTCCTCTCCTTCTGTCCTCCTCCTCTCTATCTGTCCTCCTCCTCTCTTTCTTTCCTCCTCTCTTTCTGTCCTCCTCCTCTCTTTCTGTGCTCCTCTCTCTCTGTCTCTCCTCCTCTCTTTCTGTCCTCCTCTCTTTCTGTCCTCCTCTCTTTCTGTCCTCCTCTCCTTCTGTCCTCCTCCTCTCTATCTGTCCTCCTCCTCTCTTTCTGTGCTCCTCTCTCTCTGTCTCTCCTCCTCTCTTTCTGTCCTCCTCTCTTTCTGTCCTCCTCCTCTCTATCTGTCCTCCTCCTCTCTATCTGTCCTCCTCCTCTCTTTCTTTCCTCCTCTCTTTCTGTCCTCCTCCTCTCTTTCTGTGCTCCTCTCTCTCTGTCTCTCCTCCTCTCTTTCTGTCCTCCTCTTTTTCTGTCCTCCTCTCTTTCTGTCCTCCTCTCTTTCTGTCCTCCTCCTCTCTTTCTGTCCTCCTCTCTTTCTTTCCTCCTCTCTTTCTGTCCTCCTCCTCTCTTTCTGTGCTCCTCTCTCTCTGTCTCTCCTCCTCTCTTTCTGTCCTCCTCTCTTTCTGTCCTCCTCCTCTCTATCTGTCCTCCTCCTCTCCTTCTGTCCTCCTCCTCTCTATCTGTCCTCCTCCTCTCTTTCTTTCCTCCTCTCTTTCTGTCCTCCTCCTCTCTTTCTGTGCTCCTCTCTCTCTGTCTCTCCTCCTCTCTTTCTGTCCTCCTCTCTTTCTGTCCTCCTCTCCTTCTGTCCTCCTCCTCTCTATCTGTCCTCCTCCTCTCCTTCTGTCCTCCTCCTCTCTATCTGTCCTCCTCTCTTTCTGTCTTCCTCCCCTCTCTCTTATCTCTCTTCCTCCTTTTCTTCTCCCCTCTTCCTCTTTCTGATCCTCCCCTTCCTCTTTATCCTCTTCCTGCTCTGGCGCTCCTTCTCCTCCTTTTAATTAGGGCTGGGCGATTTTGCCAAAAAAACAAATTGTTGATTTTTTTTTTACATTTTAAGATAATTTAAGTTGCAAGCTTCTAAAAATAGTAAAAACAGTTATTGTTTGTAATATTATTTTCTAATCAAGATGTAATTCAGTAAATAATAAGTCCCTTTATCGGTTAAAATGTTTAATTTTGTAGTAGACTTTAAACAGAAAAGGCCTAAACTAAGTGTAAATGCTCAAAGCAGATCAGTGTGCTGTGGATTCAGTGTCATGTGGTGCAGGGCCTTTGTGGGGAATCCATTTCCATTTTATGAACGAGATAAAACAAACTAATCAAGTGTTGTAGTTGTGTCTAACATTTATAGTAGGACGGGGGGTAAACTGCTGAGAGGTACAATATGTGATTTCCACTTTCACAACGTTTTTTTGACGTTTCAGTTTTCAAAGCAGTCATCGCTGCTGTGCGTTTCTCCTTGGCTTTTCTCTTTTCTGAAGAGAACACACACGAGGAAGAGCGCAGCACTGTAAAACACGGGAGGCTTTCTTGCTGTTTTCAGTGATCGTAGAAAGGGTTTCAGGGGTGGTCATCCGGACGCTGTTTGAAGATCGAGACGTTTCGACTTTTATCCAAAAGTCATTGTCAATCAGAGAGCTGGTCTGGGAACTCTGGCTTATATGCTGCTCTAAGTAGTGAGAGACCCGCCCCCAGGGAGGAGTCACTGTGACTCCGTTCAGTTCAGTGACTCCTCTTATACTTATCGTCTGTACTTTTTCGTTGCATTAGTAAGGGACTTTTTGTTATTTTTCTGCGCTATGATAAGATTTGAGCCGTACACTGCCATTTATGTATTGATCCTCATGTTTTTTTTTAACAAAACTGTAACAAAATAGTCATATGCTTATCACGTACTCAGTGATGAGGGAGCTACAGCCAGTTAACAATAGGACTGTTCACAGGGCAAATTTGAGAACAATAGAATATCGTAGAAAGGGTTTCAGGGGTTGTCATCTGGACGCCGTTTGAAGATCGAGACGTTTCGACTTTTATCCAAAAGTCATTGTCAATCTGAGAGCTGGTCTGGGAACTCAGGCTTATATGCTACTCTAAGTAGTGGGAGTCCTGCCCCCAGGGAGGAGTCACTGAACGCCTGTCTTTGTTAGAAAATTGTTGTTTGTCACCTGAAACTTGATTAATTGGTCTGCCTTGTTTGATTAATATAATTGTTTTTTTTTTTTTTTTAATAACATATTGCCTCTGTTTATATTCTTCTCCGGCACATACTTGTCGTCATTGGCATCTCCCAGCCTTAAATGACAATACACAACATTTCAGACTCTGTAACCCGACACAGCTCTAACGGATAAATAAGCTCAGGGCTGGAAGCTTCTATCAAGGCCACCTCTTCTTCTTCCTCTTCTGCAGCTCTACTGTAAACAGCCAGCAGAAGGTCTATTTAAGAATAGTCTTTCCTCTGGAGTTAGCTTCAGCCGATTCTCTGCTTCTTCTAAAATAAATCTTTGTCTTTTGTGCAGATCTTTATAAGATATTGTTTCTATTTATGTTCCGTGTGACAATATGCATGTTTCAGACGACAGACAGGACCCTCACGAATACATACGTTCTTTCCCCCCTTTTCCTCTCCTTATGTACTTCTCTCCCCTTCGCCATCCCTTTTCTTTTCTGCTGCTCCTCTGTTCTTTTCTTTCACCTCTCTGTCTCATTTCATCTCTCCCCCTCCTCTTCTCCTCCTCCCCTCTGTCATCTCTCTCTCTTCATGCACTCCTCTCTCTTGCCCTTTCTTCACCTCCCTCCTCCCTCTTGTCCTTTCCTCATCTTTCCTGCCGCTCATCTTCTCCTCCTCTTACTCATCCCTTTCTCTCCTCTTCCTCTTCTCCTCCTCCACTCTTTTTATCCTGTCCCTTCTCCCTCTTCTCCCTCCTTCTTTCCTGCTGCTCTCCTTTCTTTTTCCTCTCTCCTCTCCTTTTCTCCCTTTTCCTCTCCTCCAACTATCCTCCTCGTCCTCTACTCTCCACCTTTTCTTCCCTCCTCCTCCTCTCCACCTCTTCCTTTCTTCTCCCCTCCTCCTCTTCTCCTCTTCTGAACCTCTCCTTCTCTCCTCCTCCTCTCTTTCTCCGCCTCTTCTCCACCTCCCCTTCCCACCTCTCCTCCTCCTCTCTCCCTCCTCCTCTCCCTCCTCCTCTCCCTCCTCCTCTCCACCTCTCTCCCTCCTCCTCTCTCCCTCCTCCTCTACCTCCTCCGCCCCACTTCTCCTTCTCTCCTCTACCTCCTCCGCCCCACCTCTCCTCCACCTCTCCTCCTCCTCCCTCCCTCCTCCTCTCCACCTCTCCTCCTCCTCTCCCCCCTCCTCTCTCCCTCCTCCTCTCTCCCTCCTCCTCTTCTCTCCCTCCTCTCCTCCTCTCTCCCTCCTCTCTCCCTGCTCCTCTCCACCTCTCCTCTTCCTCTCTCCCTCCTCCTCTCCACCTCTCTCCCTCCTCCTCTCCCTCCTCCTCTCCTCCTCCTCTCTCCCTCCTCCTCTCCACCTCTCTCCCTCCTCCTCTCCCTCCTCCTCTCCTCCTCCTCTCCTCCTCTCTCCCTCCTCTCTCCCTCGTCCTCTCCACCTCTCTCCTCTCCACCTCTCCTCCTCTCCCCCCCTCCTCTCTCCCTCTTCTCTCTCCCTCCTCTCTCCCTCCTCCTCCTCTCCCTCCTCCTCCTCTCCCTCCTCCTCTCTCCCTCCTCCTCTCTCCTCTCTCCCTCCTCTCTCCCTCCTCCTCTCCTCCTCTCTCCCTCCTCCTCTCCACCTCTCCTCCTCCTCTTCTCCTCTTTCACCGCCTCCTCTCCACCTCTCCTCCTCTCCCCCCTCCTCTCTCCCCTCCCCTCCTCTCTCCCTCCTCTCCCCCTCCTCTCTCCCTCCTCATCTTCTCTCCCTCCTCCTCTTCTCTCCCTCCTCTCTCCCTCCTCTCCCCCCCTCCTCTCTCCCTCCTCCTCTCTCCCTCCTCCTCTCCTCCTCTCCTCCTCCTCTCCACCTCTCCCCCTCCTCTCTCCCTCCTCCTCCTCTCTCCCTCCTCCTCTCCTCCTCTCTCCCTCCTCCTCTCCCTCCTCCACTCCTCCTCCTCTCCCTCCTCCTCTCTCCCTCCTCCTCTCTCCCTCCTCTCTCCCTCCTCCTCTCCACCTCTCTCCTCCACCTCTCCTCCTCCTCTCTCCCTCCTCCTCTCCACCTCTCCCCCTCCTCTCTCCCTCCTCCTCTTCCTCTCGTTCTTCCTGGCTGCCCGCTGGACCGTAGCCTATCATCAGCGCTGCCCTTTCACACGGGGGTCAGATGTGTGTCCTGGTGGTTAGGAGTCACACCTCAGCAACAGCCAATCACATCGCAGGATCTCGGGCCTGAGAGAAAAAGCATTACCTCGTCCAGACAGCCGCGTGAAATATGGAACGCTCCTAACGCCGTCTGTGCCTTTCTATAGATGAGTGCAAGGATCTAATGGAAGTACATAAAGTGTTGTGTGAGAAGAAATATGTGGACAGGTCCAACTACAATGTGAATAGAAAGTGAGAGAGAAAAGTTAAGTCCTTTTCAATGTCTTTAAAGATGGCATCATGAGCCTCATTTATCAAACGTTTGCACATGTGCAAAAGAGCCAAAACCTGACGCAACTGACATAAAATGATGCAGTGCAGTTTTGCTCATTCGGGTGAATATGCAAAACAGTACTTTTTTGCCATCATGCACACATTTTGAGGCGTAGGATAATGTAAATGAAGTGGTTTTGCGAGTGCTGCCAGATTTATCACAACGATGAGCTAAAACTCTGTAATAATGTAGTACATTAGAGCGACAGGTGCAAACTTTATGCACAGCGTAAGTGTAATAAAAAACACAATCTCACCTGCGACACTTTGGAGCTGCCTCCCACAACAGTATTCCATGGAACCGAAGCGTTCCACAGCGATCCATAAAACCGGGCATTTATGCATCTGTCCCAAGTCCATTAAAGTCAGATTCCCTCGATCCAAACGCAGTGCGCTAACTTGACTCTGACTGCACGGAAGATTTTATTGCAAAGCTCTCAAATGAGAAGAGGAACACATTTGCACCCGCTGGATAGTCTCTTTTACAAATCAGGCTTGCAGCAGATATAATACACGGACTTTCCAAAAGTAAATCACATACAACATTGATCAATCAGGCCCTATATGTTTTTCCCCTGGTGTTTTGTAATAAATGCTAACCCCATTAGCGTCACACTGTTACGTACATGCTGCTAATGGGTACTTTCTAAATACACAACATCTACATGTGACCAGGGGCAAAGTGGGACATCTACACTGCCACTGCCCATCACCAGTCCCTTTTTTATTTAAAAAAAGTGTGAAATGTTTAATCATTTTATTTCCAATTAAAATCATCATTGTCATTCTTAAACCTCTCCACGATTAGGACCGTTCAGCGGCTCTTCAGTACAGATGGCTTGTTGGTGCTGGCAGTGCCTTTTTTCCCAGGTTTTGCCTCTTGACGACGCTTCGTGACACGCAATGAATACAACTCCCCTTTTACATCAGATAATCCCCACATAGACTGCCGACCGACCGGGAAATCTCCAGTGTCTCCCAGCGGCCTCTCCACTGCAGAGGACCACACACATTTAAATACTGCTCTGGTGGCTCTATTTCTTTAAAGTGTACATATTGATAAAATTGACTTTTCTAAGAGCTGAAGTTGCATTTAGCTTCAATCCTGTTGATGAGGTCCTCTTGCTGTGAGCCTCAGAATTTGCTCTCTATAAATCATCCCCAGGCTCAACAACTGCATGCTTACAATCGCATGTCAGGGGCAAGCTAGCTAGTGTTTATTTTCCCATGGTATTTCCATTCGCTGCCAGCAGATCTAAATGGACTTTAGCACTCCTTAATTAATCCCACCAGGGCAATTATCTTGAGTAGTTAAAAAGCACAAAGGGAACAGCCAAACAACAAAAACATATGGCACGTAATGGAGCGATTCTGGACAAACGGGAGCTTTGAGGTCAGTCAATAGCTCCTGATAAAAGACTCTATGTCAGACCAGTGTGTTTCAAATCTCTCTGAGTTGCGGCACACTTTTTAAAATTTAAATTATTTTGCAGCACATCTACGACTCAAACTTCAAAACCAAATCGCAGTTTTTAGTAAAATATAAAGTGCACGGTGCACGGTGGCAGAGCGGCTAGAGCTCTTGCCTTCCAATAAGGAGATTGTGGGTTATAATTCTGGAACAGACCAACATCACACGATCTCTCTGGGTGGAGTCTGCATGTCCTCCCCGTGTTACCGTGGGTTCTCTCCGGGTTCTCCGGCTCCTCCCACCGTCCAAAGACATGACTGTGTTCAGGTTAATTGGAAACTCTAAATTGCCCGTAGTGAATGAATGTGAGAGTGAATGGTTGTCTGTCCTTGTCTCTGTCTCTCTGTCAGCCCTGCGACGAGTTGTCCAGGGTGTACCCCGCCTAAGGCCCAAAAAGTTACTGGGATAGGCTCCGCGACCCCTAACGGGAACAAGCGGTAGAAAATGAATGAATGAACAATATCAAATGTGGTGAATAAGGTGATTTTACTACTTTTTTGGATCATAACTTTGCTCAGGACGCTCCAAAATGGTGAATTATTACAGTAAATCCATGCGTGAATCCGTTAACTTTGCATTTTTTGAAGGCACACCTGGTAATACCTCAAGGCGCACTAGTTTCTCGACACTGGTTAAAAATCAGAGAACTGGACTCTGGATTGCTCTAAATGACACACACATCATTTTAAAACAAAAGACGCCAAAGTAGCATGTTTGAACAGTACAATAATGCATCAAAATCCATCACAAAAAATATCCCAGAGATTTAGAAAAGCTTTATGTTTCATGAATATCAATCTCCTCTAATCTGCCATAATGGAATGGAATGCCATATGCTCTCTTTGACTAAGCGGTCGCCCTCCGGTGATGTGGCGCGGTCTGTGGGTTCCTCCGTCTCGTGCTTCAGTAATGGCCTCGTGTGAGCGTCCTCGGGCTCACAGACCACACTCGTGCACCTTCATGCTCTTTATGGACGCTCTTTATGCTTCTCAGTACCAGCGCTTAGATTACGGACGCTCAGGCACTATCGGATAAAAGCAGATAAGGTCTTGTATTATGAGCGTTTGAACTACTTTTAGACACCTTAGCGTTGTTTTTATGTGTTATAATTTGTATGAATAGACCAAAAGAGCGTGGTTATCTGTATATCTTTAAGAATGATATGAGAGAGACTGAAAACAACAACTTAAACTGCAACAAATGAGCGCGAAATCAGAAAGGAAAGGTGCACTGCAGGAAATTTTCTAGTGGAGTGCATGCTGACTTTTTATTTTTGTATTGTATTAATGATATTATGTTCATTTCAAAGACTTGGAGTTGTTTCGGTTAAAGGTGCACTGTGTAACTTTTCTGGTGCAGTGTATCCATGGGTTTCAGAGTGATGACAATCTAGCACCGTTGCCATAACAACTGACAATCAAAACAAAATATTTATATCTTCTGAATGGGCAAAAGTCGACATCAATAAACATGAAACTTAAACCCATGAATAGAGTTTTATTGCTTTGCCTGGAATGTTCCACAGTATGACATGATAATCGTCATGGAGACAAGCAGATAGATGGATAGATGGATAGATGGATAGATACTTAATTGATCCCAATGCTTGTGCCTCAGTCAAAGATCTCAGCGCAGCTTTAGCACGAGGATTTGTCAGGAAGAGTCAGCAGATTGTGTGTGAGGACAGTTTGAGGAGAGTAACAGCCCTCAGGACAAAGGTGGAGCAGGTGACCTCCAGAGACACCACAGTTTCAGTCGGTGATGAGACGGTCACTCCTTCTGAATATTTCCTCTTGAAGATCTTCTGCTGCGTTTGGTGTAAAAAGTCTGTGACGTCTGAGAGGTTCATAGCTAGCTCCTTACACAGTCTCCATGGTTACAGGAATAACAAACGGCTCATTTCACACAATCTGACCGTCCCAAACTTCAGCCTTCAGATGTCTTCAGATGACTTATCGCTCAATAAATGAAAGCGTGTGTAACTTTGCTTTGGACATAGAGGAAAAATGTTGTTTTTTTTTGTAATTTCAGCTGTAGAGGTTTAAATAATTAATACATTAGGCTCATGAATCATAAATTAAGTGCTTCATTCTATTTATTTGTTACAACTCATGATTCACGTTTCGATACATTGCACTTTAAAATGTATTATCGCGACAGGCTTATTCAGGTGACGCCACTGGGGCTAAGATACAGGTCAGATCTGTGGAGAGGCGAGCCTGCTTACAATAAGAATGCAGATTTTCCTAAATTAACATGTCAAAACAGATCTGGAGTCAGGATCCAGGAATCAAACCAGTTACTATCTTATTGTGAGGTCAGAGTGCTTAACCATTAAACCACTATGTTGCGAATTTGGACAAATCAAAGCTAATCTACAAAAATCTTTACTCGTTGTCATTTTATTTTTATACTGTGCAGAATTGTCTAATTGTTATTCTTTTTTTTCGCCTTTTTTATCAACTGTTAAAACAACTGTCCATGTTTTACAACAAGGAACAGCAAATATTCAGCCCAAGGAGAAATCGGGACGTACGAATAGTCTGTAAAAGTGCCCTGATTAAAGCTGCTCATAAACATTATACTGGGCTCGGATAGTTCCAGATCATCACTGATGTCTTTTATAGCGCCGGTTACATCAGGTCAATGGGACTTTCAGGGGTGCGTGGATCACTGACCGAGCCAAGAGGACATTTAAATATTCATTATGTTGACCTTTTATATGACTTTTGGACACCATTTAATAACCACATCATGTTTTACAGCTCCAAATGATGCGTGTGTATCGAAAAACTATTTTGGAGAATGAGAAAACATTTTGGTTGGACTGTTGCTGTTCAACTGAGTAGCAAAGCAGAACAAATGAGGCTTAAAACAATAGCCGCTAGCTTTAAAGGGCGCATCATACGAATTTGATCTTTGAGCTTTGAAACATAGTCTTGTTCTCTCATCAAAAACATACCTGGAGTTGTATTTTGCTTCATTCCCTTTGATTAATCCTGGTTACGAGGTCATATTCTCCAAGCCTGAGTAATGACTTTAATTACTTTCATTTCCCCCATATTTGTGTAAAAGATCGAAATTAGAAATCTCCTACAGTTTTAAGTTCATAAACCATCACCAGACTTTTTTTTTAACATCACTGTGGTTTTCAAGAAACTCATGGGTGTATTAGCGTAGCTGTCACGTTGCCTAAGGGCTTAATTTGCATACTTTGTCCTGTTAAAATATAATGCAAAACTGACTATTTTAGCTTTTAACCGTGTTCTAACATTTTTCTGTCATCAAAAACATACCTGGAGTTGCATTTAGCTTCATCCACTTTTCATCACTCATCCATTAATTCTGTTTACGAGGTTGTCTTCTCCGAGCCTAAGAAATGACTGATTTAATTTCCTGTAGATATTTGCTTAAAAGATTAGAAACCTGGAGTCTCTTATGCTGCACATATCATCACCCAACTCGTTTTTAGCATCACTGCGGTCATATTGGGTATTCAACAAACGCATGGCTCTGTTAGTGTAGCAGACACGTTGCCCAAGGGCTTAATTAGCATACTTTGTCTTGTTAAAATATAATGCAAAATTGACTTTTTTGAGCTTTTAACCATGTTCTAACATTTTTCTGTCATCAAAAACATACCTGGAGTTGCATTTAGCTTCATTCATGCTAATGGGATGAATCCTGGTTTGAAAATCTTCTCCTTATGATGTGTCACGTTTTTTTATGCGAGAATCTTCCGCTGTTTTAAGTCCTTAAATGATCGCCAGCCCAAACACAATCACTACAACAGCTAGCCTAACTCGCATTTCTTCCCAAAGTAGCATTTTTAGCTTGTATAAGTGCTATGCAGCCAGTAGAGGGCGCCAAAGCTCAGTTAGTGCAGTGGGGAAACAGCTGATATACAGATGTTTATTTAGTTTTTTTATAAACTTTTTTTTGTCCTAAAACATGAGATGCCAAACTTTAAGTACTCAAGAGCATGTTTAACGTCTAATAACATTACAATTAATACAATACAACATTTTGTAATTTCTTAAACATGAAATAGGAAATGCCAAGGTGACCTAAGCAATACAAAGTCAGGTTTAAAAGCAAATTAAAGTCAGAAGAATGCATGATTTAAGTGGAGATACACAGTAATGAAGACAATTACAGTAAAGGAAGGATATTAACTCCTGTTTTTAAAAAGAGGCCACATCAGCTGAATTGGCAGAGCGCAGAGGAAGAGGACACATGTTGTTCTGTCTCAGTGTGTGGACCGGCCACGCCTCATGGTAGTCGGTCGAAATCAGGTTAGCTACATCCTCTGTGTGACTAGCTTTGGGGCGGCTAGAGAACAATATAATGCCTCACTGAGTGTCCTAATGATGTCATGGTTCATTTAGCTTAGCGTTCCGCGCTATTGGTCCTAATGCTGTGGCTAATCATTGTATTATACACAATTTGTTCAACCAGAATTTAGAAAATACACTCTTTTTGTCAGTTACAAGATTTTTTTTTACATTTTGCACATCGCAAACCTTTTTGTCAAGCTATGGCTGTTATGACTTTGTTATGGACCATTTGAGTGGTGGAACATAGGCAAGCTACAAATAAATTTACACAATTTGACAGTAATAATTTTCTGCAAAAAAAATTATTAACATCATTAAGTCATGATTTACTAGAAATGGGCGATTTGATATATTTTTTCCCCCGATACCAAGTAATACTATGGAACATATCATGGCTTTCAGTCATGGGCCTGTTTTCAAATCAAATCTAATCAAATCAAATCAATTTATTTTTATAATGCCCAAAATCACAACAACAGTTGCCTCGATGGGCCACAGGTAAAAGCAGTTCAGATAACTGTCCCAGAATGCCCCTGTCCTTTGACCCTCCTTCGCGGCGAGGAAAAACTACAAAAAACCCCATGGGAAAAAGTAGAAACCTCGGGGAGAACCACAGTGAAGGAGAGATCCTACTCCCACGGACGGACAGGCTGCAGATGAACTAGGACTGACGCATCCACTTGGACTGTGGAGCCAGAACCACTCAAGAGGGAGGTGGCTTTAAAGAGTTCCTCCAGGCGGACGAGGAGCAGTCCACCAGTGTAGAGAGATCCTCCAGCAGGAGATGAGGAACAGTTCATCTAAAGTAGAAGGAGTTCGTCCAGGCAGACGAGGTGTGGCTAATCCAGCTGTCCAGGCAGGTGGCGCATAGATCGTCCAGACAGGTGGGGGTGGGGGTGGGAGTGGGGAGTCGTCACTGGAGCAGCCGCCGCAGTGTCTGAAACAGTCTCCACTCCCGGTAAGTGGAGAGAAAGAGAAACATGTGAACAGCAATGAACAGACTACAGTTGAAGTAATATTAAATATTGTTGATAGGTAAAGTAGGAAGAACCAGAGGATAGTGTTCAAGCTGCCATACTTCCCCCAGCAGAATTGCTCCAAGGGCAGCGTAGCTAAAACTGTAGGTTTTTATTTCTGTTCCTAACTGGCCTGACCATAAGCTATTTCAAAGAGGAACGTTTTGAGCCTGGTCTTAAATGTAGAGACTGTGTCGGCCTCTTTTACATGAACAGGAGCTGGTTCCATAACACAGGAGCTTGGTAGCTAAATGCTCGACCTCCTACTGTGCTTTTAGAGACTCTGGGGACTAACAATAGTCCAGCATTTTGAGAACGAAGAGCTCTGTTTGGATGGTACGCTACTATTGCATCTTTGAGGTAGGATGGGGCCATATTGTTTAAAGCTTTATAAGTCAGGAGGAGGATTTTAAATTTGATTCTAAACTCAACAGGAAGCCAGTGAAGAGACTCTAACACTGGTGAAATATGATCTCTTTTTCTAGTACCTGTTAATAATCTTGCTGCTGCATTTTGAACCAGTTGAAAGCTTCTTATAGAGCTTTTAGGACACGCTATAAGCAGGGCGTTACAATAGTCTAATCTGGATGTGACAAATGCATGGATGAGTTTTTCGGCATCATCTCTGGGCAGGATTTTCTAATTTTGGTTATGTTACGCCAAATGAAAGTAGGCTGTTTTACAGGCTTGATTTATATGAGCTTTGAGCGAGAGATCTTGGTCAAATAGGACCCCAAGGTTTCTTACAGTAGAGCTGGGGGCAACAGTTATATTGTCCAGAGCAACTATCTGGTCAAATAAAGAGACTCGCAGGTGCTTAGGGCCCAGCAGAATGACCTCGGTTTTCAGGGTTAAGGAGCAGATAATTAAGAGTCATCCAAGTTTTTATGTCTTTCACGCAGGCACTAAGTCTGTCTACTTGATGGGTCTGATCAGGTTTCATTGATAAATAAAGCTGAGTGTCATCTGCATAGCAGTGGAAGTTAATGCCATGCTTTCTGATGATCATACCTAAGGGCAGCATATAAAGTGTGAACAGAACTGGACCGAGTACTGAACCCTGCGGCACACCGTAGGTTACTTTAGAACATGGGGAAGATCTCTGGTTTACATTAACAAACTGGTACCTATCAGATAGATAGGATTTAAACCAGCTTAGGGCGGTTCCACTGACACCTATATCACATTCTAACCTCTGCAGTAGAATGTTGTGGTCGATGGTATCAAGCGCTGCGCTGAGGTCCAACAGAACCAGGATTGAGACCTGTCCATCATCAGCAGCTAATAACAGATCATTTGTGACTTTAACTAGTGCAGTTTCAGTGCTGTGGTACGCACGGAACCCTGACTGAAAAACTTCAAATAAATTACTGTCCTGCAGGTGGCGACAAAGCTGTTTAATCACAATTCTTTCAAGGATTTTAGAGACAAAGGGCAGATTAGAAATAGGTCTATAGTTTGCCAATATGTCGGGGTCTAGATTAGGCTTTTTCAAAAGTGGTTTAATCACTGCATATTTGAAGGACTGAGGGACATAACCGCTTTCTAGTGAAGTATTTATTATATTAACAATGGGATTTATAATTAGGGGGAGAATTTCTTTGAGAGTCTACTTGGGATTGGGTCTAAAATACAAGTTGATGTTTTGGAGGACATAATGACTGAAGTTATCTCTGCCTGATCAACAGCAGTGAACCTATCTAGTATTACTGAAGGATTTGTATGGGACTCTAGCTTTGCAGTCTGGGCTTGCTCAGTACTAATAGTGGGAGTCATTGCATTTAGTTTATCTCTAATAGTTGTGATTTTGCTGCTAAAGAATAGAAGAAAGTCATTGCAGCTTAGAGTAACTGGTATTGAGGGTTCTACTGCGCTGTGACAGTTTGTCAGCCTGGCTACAGTGCTGAAGAGAAATCTAGAGTTATTTTTATTTACTTCTATTAAATTTGAATAATATCTGGTTTGAGCCTTACGCAGAGCCTGCTTATAAGACAGAAGGCAAGTTTTCCATTCTTTTAGGGATTCTTCTGTGTGGGAGCGGCGTAAGGATCTCTCTAGTTTTCTTACCCTTTGTTTGTGAGAGCGTAGTTCTTCATTGTACCAGGGGGAGGCTCGTTTTGGCCTGATTACTTTCTGTTTAAGTGGAGCTGCAACATCAAGAGCAGCTTTTAGAGAGTTGACCATTGAGTCAACAGAGTTATCAATAGCACTGGGACTGGCGCTGTTAACGACAGGATCACATGACGTAATATTAAATATTGGTTCTATTATTTCTCTGAACTTTAAAATAGATTTTTCAGATATTGTCCTTTTCATTATAGTTTTAGTCTGAGGAGCTGGATAGTCCTTAAGAATAAACTGAAAGGTAATTAGGAAGTGATCTGACATTATTGGGTTTTGGGGGAAGACATTTAGGTCACTAATCTCTATTCCATAAGTTAGAACCAGGTCCAGAGTGTGCTGGTGACTGTGGGTTGGTTTATTTACATTTTGAGTGAAACCAATGCATCTAATAAAGCACTAAAGGCATTACTGAGGCAATTATTTTCATTCACATGAATGTTGAAATCCCCAACCACCACAATATTTTCCCAATCTAATACTAAATTTGATAGGAAGTCAAAGAATTCTGTTAAGAACAGCGAGTAAGGACCGGGAGGCCGATAGATTATTATGAGCAAAACAGCTTTTTGGTTTTTCCAGTTTGGGCAGGTGATTGATAGGATAAGGCTTTCAAATGAGCAAGACTCATTATTAATTTTATTAATTTTAGGACTCAGGAGTAAACTAGAATGTGAGATTACTGCCACCCCACCTCCCCGGCCTGAGCTCCTGGCAGCTTGAACGTTAACATGACTCTGTGGGGTGGCCTCATTTAATCTGACATAATCATCTTGTTGAAGCCAAGTTTCAGTTAAAGCTAAAAGATCAATATTATAATCGTTAATTAATTCATTAACTAAAAGTGATTTGGAGGAAATTGACCTAATGTTTAGCAATCCACATTTTACATGCTTATTTATTAGTTTATTTGTATCATGTGTAGGGATTATTTGTATTAAGTTATTTGGTCTGACACCTAAATTATCTGTGTTTGGATCTGACTTATTGGCGTTATTTACACGAGGGACGCGCACAGTCTCTATTTGCTTTGACTCTGAACACTTGATCTGTGACAGCGGGCGAGAGCTTAGCGACAGAAGAGACTCTGCACCGGGACTCATATTTAGAGCGTCACTTTGGCGACTAAGGCTATCGGCCAAATTCGAACTAAAAGTGATGTACCCTCCGAAGTCGGATGGATGCCATCCCTGCGTATGAGCCGGGCTTTCCCAGAACGCACTCCAATTGTCAACAAAGACTACGTTGTTTTGGGGGCACCAACTAGACAACCAGCAGTTGAATGCTGAAAAAGCGGCTGTACATTTCAGCATTGACCCGATTGGGGAGGGGACCAGAAAATATTACGGTATCTGACATCGACCGCCAATTCACACACCGCTCCAACCTGCAATTTGAGCACTTCTGATTGTCTCCGGGTGTCATTACCACCTCCGTGAATCACGATACGACGGAACCTCTGACTACTCTGTTTTAAAAGCCTAAGGTTTCCTTCGATGTCACCCATTCTGGCCCCCGGATAACACCTAAATGAGGCTGCTGGCAGCTTCACGTCTCTGACTATGGAACTTCCAATCACCAGAGTGTCACGTTCGGGCGTGTGATCGCCAGTGGGGCAAACCTATTGCAGACGGGGAGCTAATGGTGCAATAAAGGCTGGCGTTTAGCGCATCGATCCCTCGAACTGTCACAAATCTATCCCTGTCTTGTTCCTGGTCTGGTCCCGGCTGCCGGGGCGCTGGGGGCTGGTCTTATCCTGAGGCTTAGCCTTGCTACCGCTAACACTGCTAACTATGCTAACACTGCTACCTGCGGCGCGGTCCGGTAAACCTGATGCTACGACCTGGCTATAGCTAGACTTTAGCTCCTCCACAATGCGGATCCGCGCTTCTAACTCTGTAACCCTGGCTTCCAAAGCTACCACTACGCTACACTTCACGCAACTCTCCTGTCGTCAGTGAAGGAAGCAGGGTTCTGACTCAACATATGACAACTTGAACAGGTAAGGGCGAAAGAGGCGGAGGACGGGCCAGCCATGGCGCTAGTCGGCTAGGCTAGCTCCGGTTGATGCTAGCGGGCAGGGGGGGATTTAATCCACGAAATACTGAACAAAGTGAGCTAAATGAGGCTCCGGGTTGTTTAGGGAGCAATTAAACTTTCAATTATGTGTAGGAGGGTAAGATAGTTTTTGTATAATTCGTGGATTAACAATAAAGTGTGGAGAATGATCACTCGCAAACGCAGAATAAACTCACTGTTTTGTTGTCGTCGTCGTCGTCATTGTATGTTGTAGCCTCTCACTGTTAATTAAAGTGACAGTTTACTGTGGGAACAAGTGTTAGCCAGTCGCTAACAACCTGAAACAAAGTGCTCAGCGCACAGAGTGATGTCTGTAAGTCCACTGGTTCCTCCTGATGACAGGAATCCAATTGTGGTGACAAACCACAGAAAGGGTCCTTTCTTTTGAGACTTGTTGGCACAGACCACTCCACAGCAAGCAGTTTGTGTCCTCCAGATGGCTTTAGCTACGAGTGTCACATCGAGTGTGATATCGAGCCAGTTTTCTTTCAAAATGCTTTGAAACTCCTTCACTTGGAACAAACATACATTTCTGTGCTCCATTCCAATTTGAACTGATCTAAAAAATAAATATGTATTTTAAAATGTCTACGATGCTCTTCTACCAGTCTGCAGTCTGCCCTCCAAACCACAGGGTTGACAGTTTTTATGCAGGATCTCCCCCTCCCTCTGTGTTGTCTGGAGCGGGGCGGAGAGTGTCCTGCTGCACCACCTGCACCAACGGCTCCTCCCACGACTCACCTGCACCCCATCATCAACCGAGCCAACTCCCTCTGCGGCACAAAGACTGGCTTCATTCTTCCACACGCTGCCAGATCGTCGGTCTACATTCGAGGAGAACACAGGCTTTTTCTTCAAATCTCTAAGGTTTTTTCCAGTGGATATTATTCCTCTGTTTGTTTTTTCCTCAGCCTCAGCTCCTCGTCCAGTCTGCTCCACTCTGCCACTCCAGTACCAGTTTATATGAATAAATCTTGTAGCCTGCATTATTTGATGCACCAGTCGTTATAACAGGATCGTTTGTGGAGGAAATGATGGTACTTCAATCGTCTTTGCGATTTGCTTGTGTCCATTAAAAGTGCCATTTAAATTTCTTTTTGTTGCGCCCAAAATCACAACAACAGTTGCCTCCATGGGCTACAGGTAGAAAGCAGATTAAATAAACAATGTTCAAAGGAATTTAGCCAATGGATAACTGTCCCAGAGCGCCCCCTGTTGACCCTCCTTCTCTCAAGGTAGAACTACAAAAAACCCTGTGGGAAAAAGTGAGTTCATCCAGTGCAGAGAGAGGTCCTCCATTTCGATTTGATGACTCGTGCTGCCCTATTCATTCATACACTACACCGGCAACCTGTGTCTTGCTCAAGGGCACATCATAAGCATGCACTGGTCAGAGGGAGGGTATATGGGCAGATTCTCCCACCACTAAGCCACTGTTATGTTTAAAAAGTTTTGCCAACACTTCTGCCATAAATACGGTCCAGCTTGGCGCAGTCAGCAGTGGAACGCTCTGGACACGTTCCATGTTTGATCACTTTATCTCAGGGGCCCATGACTGTCACACATTGTGATGTTTTATCTCACAATATAACACCAAAAATCCCTACCATTGTCATTTACACCAACAGTTCTTTATAGCTGTTTTTTCTGCTTCAAACAGTACATTTCAAAGGTATCCATCAATTGTTTCCATTGAGTTTGTCCCGGGCACATAGTCCATTGGGATGTCCATTTTGAAATAATGCATGTGCACAACAGCTGGCTCTATCATTACAGTATTTTACACAGTGTTATTGTACAGTTTATGTATTAACAAATGTTCTAGTTCACATAGTCGAGTGCTCGAAGGTTGGTGGTTTGAATCCCGACTTAAATATCCTTGGTAGAGCCGTCAGGTCGGTGGTTCGATCACAACTTTTGAATACTGTTGTTGTGTCCTTGGGCGAGACGCTTAACCTGCCTTGCCTTCAGTGTCTGCGTACTCTGGTGTGTGAATGTGTGTGAATGTGTGTGTTAACCTGTGTGTTTGTGTGTGTTAATGTGTGTGTTAATATGTGCGTTAACCTGTGTTTGTGTGTATTAATGTGTGTGTTAACCTGTGTGTTTGTGTGTGTTAATGTGTGTGTTAATGTGTGCGTTAACCTGTGTTTGTGTGTGTTAATGTGTGTGTTAACCTGTGTGTTTGTGTGTGTTAATGTGTGCGTTAACCTGTGTGTTTGTGTGTGTTAATGTGTGCGTTAACCTGTGTGTTTGTGTGTGTTAATGTGTGCGTTAACCTGTGTGTTTGTGTGTGTTAATGTGTGTGTTAACCTGTGTGTTTGTGTGTGTGAATGTGTGCGTTAACCTGTGTGTTTGTGTGTGTTAATGTGTGCGTTAACCTGTGTGTTTGTGTGTGTTAATGTGTGCGTTAACCTGTGTGTTTGTGTGTGTTAATGTGTGCGTTAACCTGTGTTTGTGTGTATTAATGTGTGTGTTAACCTGTGTGTTTGTGTGTGTTAATGTGTGCGTTAACCTGTGTGTTTGTGTGTGTTAATGTGTGCGTTAACCTGTGTGTTTGTGTGTGTTAATGTGTGCGTTAACCTGTGTGTTTGTGTGTGTTAATGTGTGCGTTAACCTGTGTGTTTGTGTGTGTTAATGTGTGCGTTAACCTGTGTGTTTGTGTGTGTTAATGTGTGTGTTAACCTGTGTGTTTGTGTGTGTGAATGTGTGCGTTAACCTGTGTGTTTGTGTGTGTTAATGTGTGCGTTAACCTGTGTGTTTGTGTGTGTTAATGTGTGCGTTAACCTGTGTGTTTGTGTGTGTTAATGTGTGCGTTAACCTGTGTTTGTGTGTATTAATGTGTGTGTTAACCTGTGTGTTTGTGTGTGTTAATGTGTGAGTTAACCTGTGTGTTTGTGTGTGTTATTGTGTGTTAACCTGTGTGTTTGTGTGTGTTAATGTGTGCGTTAACCTGTGTGTTTGTGTGTGTTAATGTGTGCGTTAACCTGTGTGTTTGTGTGTGTTAATGTGTGCGTTAACCTGTGTGTTTGTGTGTGTTAATGTGTGCGTTAACCTGTGTGTTTGTGTGTGTTAATGTGTGCGTTAACCTGTGTGTTTGTGTGTGTTAATGTGTGTGTTAACCTGTGTGTTTGTGTGTGTGAATGTGTGCGTTAACCTGTGTGTTTGTGTGTGTTAATGTGTGCGTTAACCTGTGTGTTTGTGTGTGTTAATGTGTGTGTTAACCTGTGTGTTTGTGTGTGTGAATGTGTGCGTTAACCTGTGTGTTTGTGTGTGTTAATGTGTGCGTTAACCTGTGTGTTTGTGTGTGTTAATGTGTGCGTTAACCTGTGTGTTTGTGTGTGTTAATGTGTGCGTTAACCTGTGTTTGTGTGTATTAATGTGTGTGTTAACCTGTGTGTTTGTGTGTGTTAATGTGTGCGTTAACCTGTGTGTTTGTGTGTGTTAATGTGTGCGTTAACCTGTGTGTTTGTGTGTGTTAATGTGTGCGTTAACCTGTGTGTTTGTGTGTGTTAATGTGTGCGTTAACCTGTGTGTTTGTGTGTGTTAAGGTGTGCGTTAACCTGTGTGTTTGTGTGTGTTAATGTGTGTGTTAACCTGTGTGTTTGTGTGTGTGAATGTGTGCGTTAACCTGTGTGTTTGTGTGTGTTAATGTGTGTGTTTGTGTGTGTGAATGTGTGCGTTAACCTGTGTGTTTGTGTGTGTTAATGTGTGTGTTAACCTGTGTGCCTGTGTGTGTTAATGTGAGTGGAAGGGGCGTCTTGTTCCTTGATGTAAAGCTTTGACTTCCTTACACAAAGAGCAGTGCTGTACAAATGTGACCATTTACCATGTGATCATTTCACACTTGTTACACACTGTATTAATAGTGATTGCACTGAATATAAGCCCCATGAATAAGCACCATCGAGTTAAATGTTGGGTTTTAGAATAAAGAATTGTACTTTTAGCTTCAGGCAGTCTTCTCTTTGCAGCAGATAATGCTTTTGTGCTGGACATTCTTCAGCGATAAAAGACGAGACAAACCCATTATCAATTACCCCTGGATGTGACTCCGCCCGAGTTTGTGCAGAAAAAGCAGAGGGAAAAGGCCTATGACTCTCTGTTACATCAGGAGCTTGGTCGATGCAACAAACTATTAAACTCATGTTACAATATAATAATAACATAGTATCTTTGCACAGTGAATTTCATAAGAGATTCCCAAAGTGGGGTCCAGGGCCCTCCACGGCCTCAGTACTACAAGGGGCCCCAAAAGATTGGCCACACAACAAAAAGAAAAGAAAACTGAGTTTTAAATCAATGTTACATCATGCAAATGTACTGTGTGTTACTCACAGGCTTATTATTGGAATTTAAACTTTCCCTAAACATCTGACTAAAATGAGCTCGACTTCAAACTGAAGCTGTTGTTAAACCTTTGGAGCACAAACAAATGTCTTGACTCTTTGTGAGGCTGAGACTGTGGTTTTGGCCTCTCATTTTAAGTGTGAACAAGCTCTGCTCAGAGGAATATCAGATTATAATTGTCGCCTAGATTTTCTTTGTTAAGTGTACGGAGGAGTACAGCTGGTGTCTGCAGGTCACAGGCGGAGTTTGACTTTTGTTGGGGGAGGCAAACTTTTTCAATCTTTAACAAAGTGAATGAATATAAGCAATATTATGGTCTTCAGTGTATTGAGTAAATATGAGCTGTCTGTGCACTCCCCCTCAGCAGCTTCTGTTCACGAGTGGCTGTGTTCCCGCTGCACAATGAGCTCTTTATGATTTCCCTGCAACTTGCAAATATGAGCCAACTTCAAACCTAAACCCCGTTCCCTCTGATCAGAGAGTGGCAGCTTGTTAATACGTTAATAAATGTGCTGTGCCGGTGCTGTGCTGCATGTGCTTAGAGTGGGTGGATCCAGGTATCCAGTCCCTGACATGAGGCGAGTGTGCATTAAACAGACGTTTTACCACTGAGCTATAACCACCCGTGTGGCTCTTATAAAGGAGGTAAAGAGCAGAGCTGTGCGCGCAGAGCTGAGTGCAGATGCTGTGTCTCTTTGCACGTACAAACTGTGTGGAGGGTCTGGATCTGCACAGTGAGCAGTAGCAGCAAATATACAGTTTAAAGAACGCCTAATTCTTGCATAGAGACATAAAATTAGAAATTCCAGGTAGAATCCACATAAAAGTCTTGTTAATTTTTATTTTATGGGTTCAGTCATTTATTTTTGTGGGTTTGGAGAACAAACTGACCCTGACTTGTTCCAGAACGGCTGAACTGACTGGAAATAAGTGGGTTACAGCATTCTTTTTATGTTACACCCCGCAGCATCACATGGTGGAAAAAAGGGAATACATTAAGAACAAGGCAAAAGGTTCGCCCAAGGGTCCACTTTTGAGGTCAATCAAATCTCAAACAAACATCGCATATGTCTAAAACGTCTAAAATAACAAAGCTCTTATAACACTGTTCATTTTCTGACATATACCCACGACTATTTAGGTATTAAAAGCACTGAACATGTCTTCCATTGTAAGTGTTTATCTAATACTTAGACTTCAGAATTTGCCCACAGTTTGCTTGGTTCAGTCCTCGTGTGGCGAAACAGTGAGGAAGGCATTGATGTGATGGCGCTGCATTCGAGGACCCCACGGATACGGGATTGTTTAGCCTGATGTGTCGTTGCCAGAGGAGTTCATTTTCTGCCCAGCTGAGCAGCGCGGGCACAGCGGCGTGTGCTGGAGGTTTCTATGACGGCCATCTGACAGGAGCAGCTGCAGGGTCTTACAGTCAGCACGCAGACAAAACTCACACCAAGAGGAGCACCTGCTGGGTTCTACAGTCAACACAGACAAAACTCACACCAAGAAGACCACCTGCAGGGTTCTACAGTCAACACAGACAAAACTCACACCAAGAGGAACACCTGCAGGGTTCTACAGTCAACACAGACAAAACTCACACCAAGAGGAACACCTGCAGGGTTCTACATTCAACACAGACAAAACTCACACCAAGAGGAACACCTGCAGGGTTCGACTTACAACACAGACAAAACTCAGACCAAGAGGAACACCTGCAGGGTTCGACTTACAACACAGACAAAACTCAGACCAAGAGGATCACCTGCAGGGTTCTACAGTCAACACAGACTAAACTCACACCAAGAGGAACACCTGCAGGGTTCTACTTACAACACAGACAAAACGTAGACCAAGAGGATCACCTGCAGGGTTCTACAGTCAACACAGACAAAACTCACACCAAGAGGATCACCTGCAGGGTTCTACTTACAACACAGACAAAACTCAGACCAAGAGGAACACCTGCAGGGTTCTACAGTCAACACAGACAAAACTCACACCAAGAGGATCACCTGCAGGGTTCTACAGTCAACACAGACAAAACTCACACCAAGAGGATCACCTGCAGGGTTCTACTTACAACACAGACAAAACTCAGACCAAGAGGAACACCTGCAGGGTTCTACAGTCAACACAGACAAAACTCACACCAAGAGGATCACCTGCAGGGTTCTACAGTCAACACAGACAAAACTCACACCAAGAGGATCAGCTGCAGGGCTCTACTTACAACACAGCCAAAACTCACACCAAGAGGATCAGCTGCAGGGCTCTACTTTCAACACGCAAACAAAACTCACACCAAGAGGATCAGCTGCAGGGTTCTACTTTCAAAACGCAGACAAAACTCACACCAAGAGGAACACCTGCAGGGTTCTACTTACAACACAGCCAAAACTCACACCAAGAGGATCAGCTGCAGGGCTCTACTTTCAACACGCAAACAAAACTCACACCAAGAGGATCAGCTGCAGGGTTCTACTTTCAAAACACAGACAAAACTCACACCAAGAGGATCAGCTGCAGGGTCTTACGTTCAACACTCAGACAAAGGACAGTTGAAGAGGAGCACATGTGGGGCTTTACTGTTCACATTATTTAAGTTGCTGTGGGCGCCACCATCTGTTATAATCTTCCTTCCGGTCGCACTAGTTTATACAGGGCACGCAATCTCAACAGTAAAGAAGTTTTACACAGACTACAAAGCCGTTTTCAGGCCATTTGCTCAAATCATTACATTCTGCACTTGGCCAGAGGTGCCATTACAACGGAAGTGCAGATCTGCAGAAAAAAGAGGCAAAAGTGAGCGGGGCGGAAAAAGGTGTATAGATTTGAACAGTCAAAGTACAGGCCAAGAGGAGCACCGGCAGGGTTTTACTATTGAGTTCAGCATGCACACAAAACGTAATCCTACAGGAGCACATGCAGAGTTTCACTTTTGAGTTTCCGAAAGTCCACCAAACTAATCGATATAATTTGTTGTTTTATTAGATCCCAAAAAGTGAAACCAAAGTGATTCGTTGTCATTTATATACATACATACATATACATAACGACAGTGCAAGTTACCGCTGAAACACATCAAAGTAATTCCATAATCTCTTACCTATTGTCTGAAATAGAAGAAACAACCAAAGCATTCTAATTAAGAAGATGATCATTCTTAATTTAGCGCCCCTACATGTCTTGTCTAAATTAATCTCAATATAAATTCAACGAAGACGTCCAAACAGACCTGACTGTGAGTTGTGGAGATTCCAGACTTTCTCAGTGTCCAATTTATAGCATAGATCCAGGGGAAAAAACGTCTTTTCTGATAATAACATCCACTCCTGCTCGTCACAAAACATAATCCACAATCAGGAAGTGATAAATGATTGAACACTGATTTAAAGCGTGTTTTGTTGTGAATGAAATGAATATCAAAACCTGTTTTCATTTGATTTTAATAAGAAAATCCATATAGAAAACACATCTTTATTGCTGTATTGCCCAGCTTTAATTGAAAGTGTGGATGGTATGAATTGTGGACCCCAGGAAGGATAGTTATAGCTTTGGATAGAGATGTGAAAGAAAAACTGCCTCTCCTCACACAAGTAAATGAAATAGTCCATTTAAAACTGTATATTTTCTGTGTGGGGCTATAATTATCATAACAGCTTAAGTTCTGGAGGCGGAGGTCTGGATTCACTTACACCTGGCTCCTGCCTATCTTTGTCCGTGTCCTAAAGTGCATTACTTTGGAGCGGGATAATAAACAAGCGTCCGTCTGTGCCAGGAGCCCCATCAGTGCGCTCTTCATCTTCTTAGTGCTGATGTGAGTGGACAGGGCAGAGCGCAGGGGCTGAATCAGCACTCCTCCTCCTCCTCACCACACTCCAGGACCGCACAGGCCGCACCGGGACGCACGCTGTACTGCTGTTAACGTCCACACCGAATGAGCCGTCAATGCACCAGCGCTGACTTTTAACATCGATTGGCGTCGGATTTTTTGAGCCGTTTGACAGCCCACAATGTGCACCTGCCAAGGAACTGCAGTTGGAAGGATGTGGTAGTTAAATCTGGTAAAAGTCGACCGTTGTTTTGCAAGATTAAGGATTTAAACAAAACTTTTGAGGGTAATGGTGTCTTGCGGCAAAATTACTACAAATTTAGAAGCTGCACGTAAAAACAACACAATTTATTAGTTAATAAAATGTGTTGGCCCCTTCCTATCTCACCGACCTACTCCAACCGTACTGTCCCACCCGCACTAAGCACCGGACCTTCTGGGACCGAGCCTTCGCTGCTGCTGCCCCCGCCCTCTGGCCCCGCCCTCTGGCCCCGCCCTCTGGAACTCACTTCCACAACCATCAGGACCCTGGACTCACTACAGACATTCAAATCACTCCTTAAGACCCTCCTGTTCAAACTGGCTTTTGTGTAAATTTATGTTGTTTTGTCTGTTTATGTAAAGCGTCTTTGAGTGTCCAAAAAAGCGCTATACAAGTTTGATGTATTATTATTATTATTATTAATTGCAGCATTTCTGATTTAATCATCTTTGACTTCATCGATTGCACTGAAGGTGAGGCACTGCAGGCAAAACTCATTTTTTTCAATTTTTTTTGTTTTTTGGTCAGTTTGCTCTCTCAACATATCAGCTTTCATGAGAAAAAAAAAAAAAAAAACTTGTCCAATCTGCTCCTAAAAATGTTTTATTCAAGTCAAAAAAAATATTGTTATTATTATTATTATGATGAAAAGACGATCTACTCTACACATACACTTACCATAGTATACAGGAAACACCATCTTGGGAGTGTTAGAAGTTGAATGATCCTGCACACTTGTGGATGTGGGGCGTACCTGAGCATGCTGCTGCTGTTTGGGCTGGACTGAGACACTGCACCTTCGCTCATTGCAACACATCAGGGCCTGTGACGACCTCCACATTGTCCAGTCAAAATCCATTTATTGTGAATATAACTACATTATCACATTGGCATTAGCACAGTGGTAGGTCTGAGCATTTTAAATTAACTTAAAACGGTGATGTCCCGGTGTTCTTCTGAACGACTCTATTATATTATATTATTGTTGACATGTTGTGTCGGTCTATCTATCTGTAACCCTTCTTAGTTGTCAGGATGGTTTTATCTATAAAGCCTGATGTTTTGGGACCTTGCTCATACAGACGCCATAGCAACAGCTCGACTTTACAGGGCTGATACATTTTATTCCAAAGATTTTGTCTCTACTGGAAATGTAATCTCCCTGTGCTCACTGCACACTGTCTCCTGTCTCCTCAGCTTCATTTAGCTCACAACATGAGACAGACATAGGGCACAAGCAAGGAGACAAGGAGATGAGGACACAAACAAGGAGACAAGGTGAGGAGACGAGCACACAAGCAAAGAGACAAGCTGAGGAGACGAGGACACAAGCGAGGAGACAAGATGAAGAGATGAGGGCACAAGCAAGGAGACAAGGAGACGAGGACACAAGTGAAGTGACAAGGTGAGGAGACGAGGACACAAGCGAGGAGACAAGATGAACAGATGAGGGCACAAGCAAGGAGACAAGGAGACGAGGACACAAGTGAAGTGACAAGGTGAGGAGACGAGGACACAAGCGAGGAGACAAGATGAAGAGATGAGGGCACAAGTGAGGAGACAAGGTGAGGAGACGAGCACACAAGCAAGGAGGCAAGATGAAGAGATGAGGATACAAACAAGGAGACAAGGTGAAGAGATGTGGACACAAGTGAGAAGACAAGGTGAGGAGACGAGCACACAAGCGAGGAGACAAGGTGAGGAGACGAGCACACAAGCAAGGAGACAAGATGAGGAGACGAGGATACAAACGAGGAGACAAGGAGATGAGGACACAAGTGAGGAGACAAGGTGAGGAGATGAGGGCACAAGTGAGGAGACAAGGTGAGGAGATGAGGACACAAGGTGAGGAGATGAGGACACAAGTGAGGAGACAAGGTGAGTTGACGAGGACACAAGTAAGGAGACAAGGTGAGGAGATGAGGACACAAGGTGAGGAGATGAGGACACAAGCGAGGAGACAAGGTGAGAAGGCAAGGACAAAAGCGAGGAGACAAGGGCACAAGCAAGGAGACAAGGTGAGAGGATGAGGACACAAGCGAGGAGACAAGGGCACAAGCGAGGAGAGAAGGTGAGAAGACGAGGACACAAGCGAGGAGACGAAGGCATAAGCGAGGAGACGAGGTGAGAGGATGAGGACACAAGTGAGGAGACGAGGACATAAGCGAGGAGACAAGGTGAGGAGATGAGGAGACAAGGTGAGAAGACGAGGACACAAGCGAGGAGACAAAGGCATAAGCGAGGAGACAAGGGCATAAGCGAGGAGACAAGGTGAGAAGACGAGGACACAAACGAGGAGACGAAGGCATAAGCGAGGAGACAAGGTGAGAGGATGAGGACACAAGTAAGGAGACAAGGGCACAAGCGAGGAGACAAGGGCACAAGCGAGGAGACGAGGAGAGAAGTACAGGACGCACACCTCCTGCACTGGACCAGAACAGTGAATATTATCTGCTAAACACAGGGCAGAGGAGGATGGAGCAGGGCAGGGGGGACAGCGGCGCGGCTGCCAGCTCAGAGGACAATTTGGACGCTTTCAGACTAAATAATGCTCAATTGTGTCCTTCTCTTTTATCGATTGTTCTATTTTGGGAGACGAGAAATAGTTTTTCCTTAAAATGTCCACCTCGCTGTCAACTTTTCAAGAGATGATGTGCTTTTAGGCCTGCACTAAAGACTGTTAAAGGAGACGTGTCATGCTTTTTGCTGGTAATAACCTGCACGGATTTAGTGATAGAAACAGTATTTAAATGATGGTTCTGATTAATGTCATGTTTATGCAGACGACTAATTGTTTTTTGTCAGAGCACTGCTGGTCTAAAGTAGCTACTAAATATCTATTATGGTGTGGAGCATGACATTAAGTAATGCAGCTAAAGCCCTTTTCGTACGGGATTATTTATTTATTTATAGAGACCGTGTACATTAGTGAACATCTGAATGAACTAATGTAAATATACTGGACTGTAGCTACAGCAGTTCAACATTACAACCAGACAGTCAGGAGAGAACAAGAGCACGAAAACATGTTAAAAGTACATTTTTGGCCAGCGATCATACAGTGTGACTGGTTTGATTATAGCCACAGTTTTGGTTGAGTTTTAAAGGTTGTATGACAGGTTTTTATGATTTTCTAATTTTGACTTTATTCAGTGTATTAATACCTCTTGTAAATATAAATTATACTTTTACACCAATCAAGTAGCTGTTTGTGGAGAAAAGTTGAAAAATGTGTTGAAAATTACAGCGAGTAAAAAATCGATGACGTCATACTAGGAAGACAAAAGTTATACATAATTTACACAAAATAAACTACTTTTTTAACCCTTTAAACATTGATTCAACAAAATAACGTCATTTACATGTATTTTTCTTTGTCAAATAAAAAAAGATTGTGACATTAGAGGAGTTTTGGCCCATTGTACAGGATGGTTGCTATGGTAATTTCCTAGTGTGACGTCATCGTTTACAACCAGGAAGTAAAATTGAAAACCGAAAAAAAATTGCTAAACTGGGGTAAAAGTTGTTATGATTTTAGCAGAATTTGAAATATATTTATCTGAACTGCGTTTTCGTTAAATGAGTCGTCCAACCTGTCATAGGCACTTTAAAGGTGAGTAATGTAGATTATGCCCTTATTTCAATAAGAAGAGTGTTCCAGATCTTACTGGCCCTCACAGAGCGTTTTGGACAAAGGCTGTTCTTCTGTGGGGCCCCTCACTGTCTCCTCTGTGGGGCCCTTGTCCTGATGTATGTGAGTCTTTGTGTGAGAAAATAAAAACTATATTGACCTTATTCTGCCCCGCCCACTTTTGCCGTTTTCTGCACTTCCGTCTGTAAACGCACTTCCGTTTGACGAGAACTCTGTTAAAGCTAATGACGAACGAGGGAAAAGTCTGGCCGCTAAAATGTTACATAAAGTAGATTGATTTGTGTAAAATGTTTAATGAACACGAGCAACAACAAGTCACAACGCAACGATTTCCTGGTCAGTCTGAAAACGGCTTTTTAGTCCATGTAGAACTTATTTTCTGTTGAGCTCGTCTGCTCCGTGTAAACTAATACAACAGAAACAAGACGGCGGCGCGTACGACAACTTCCGGAATAAGGTGAATAAAAAGTAAAAATAAAAAGATATATGCATGCTTCATTTCTAGTTTAAAAGACTGTACTTTTAAAAATATTACAAACATGAAATGAAAGCGGTCCTATCATAAACTTTGAGATTTTTTGAGTGAGTCAGTTATTTTGAGTGCACTTACAGTAGTTAGAGACGACATTCAACGTGGGATAAAGTCATTGAGTGGAGAAACATTCCAGCACCAACTGTCACGAATGTCCTGATTTGTCTAAAAGTTTGAAGGTTAAAGGTAACTGTACTAGTGATTCTTTTGAGATGATTCTTGAAGCATAGTGTGGGTATTTGACCTCTGAACCCCGAGTAAATTGTAATATTATGAACGTTGTCTGTGTCACTAGTCCATGTCTGTGAATTTATCCTTAAAGGTTTTACCAACTGTATTCAGCAAACTCTGCGGTTCTCGGGTCATTTTAGTCCCATGTGACGCTAATGTCTGGGAGTCTGTGCATTGAAGCTTATTCATTCATTCATTTTCTACCGCTTATTCCCGTTAGGGGTCGCGGGTGACTGGAGCCTATCCCAGTGACTTTGGGCCTTAGGCGGGGTACACCCTGGACAGTGGCCAACTCATCGCAGCAAACACAGAGACAAGGACAGACAACCATTCACTCTCACATTCATTCACTAGGGGCAATTTAGAGTTCTCAATTAACCAATTAACACAGTCATGTCACGGTGGGAGGAGCCGGAGAACCCGGAGAGAACCCACGGTAACACGGGGAGGACATACAGACTCCACCCAGAGAGATCGTGTGATGTTGGGGTGGTCCGGGATTCGAACCCACGATCTCCTTGTTGGGAGGCAGAAGCTCTAGCCGCTCTCCACCGTGCACCCCGCATTGAAGCTTATATTGATTAAAAATGTCTCCATTATATATATATATATATATATATATATATATATATATATATATATATATATATATATATATATATATATATATATATCCAATGATTCTTTTATTCAACAATTAAAAAGTAAACAAAAAAAAAAGTGGTAAAGCTGTATCCCGGGAGTTCAATCCTGTTGTCGTGGCAACGACAACGTGGCAAGGACTGAGCAGCACGGAGGTTCTTTTGGTAAAGTGTGTCGGCGTGAATACATTAAAAGTGTAGCTGTGTCTGTTTCATAGAATCCTGCTTGTGTGGATGTCATTAAGCGTTGCCGGGAATCCTAATCAATGATAAACTACTGAACGATACTGTTTATCTTCTGCCTTTTATCACTGTCATAGTTTGCGTGCTCATAAATGTGCGCTATTTTCTTTGTTAAAGTTTTGATAATTGGCAGCAGATTATGGCGTATTGTGAGTAATAAACCGTGAATGATTTGAAAGAACGAATGTAATCTCCGGCGTTTGAGCGCGCCGGCTGATTGTGTGTCGCTCTGGTGGTGTTTCATTAGAAGATGCCTCACCTCTGCTGCGCTAGCCTGACCTGCGTGTGTTAGCGACTGTTAGCGCCTGTTAGCGTTAGCGATGGAGCGTTTTGTATTTCATCCTTCAGTGGCTTTTTTTAATCATCTCAGAGCTGATATTTGTCTGCGTCGCATGGTCCTGCATTGTGTTCGATATTACACGCGGGACTGAGTTCAGAGTTCAAATGACGGTGGCACGCCTCACAGCAAGAAGGTCCTGCTGGGTGGGGCCGCTCTGTGTGGTTTGCATGTTCTCTCTGTGAGTGAAAATCCGGCGCGTTTACAGCTTGTGTTCATTAACGTGCACCGTCCCGACCAAATAAATACATTTAAAACATAATAATTAGACGAATAGGTCATGCTCTGGAATTTGATGATGTCATAATGTCAGAGGGTGGGCAGGGCCTATTGGTGCGTATCTGGTATGGATGGGTTAATTATCTGGAGATGGTATTGCTAGCTTAAAGGTTCTCATTATATTCAAATTATGGCTTAGTTTGGTGAGAGGACACTTGTGGAAAATATTTATCATTTGTGAAGTGTCAGTTCCAGAGGAAATTTCCAAAACCATTTATGTGTCCCAGTTTTACACAAGACACGTCCCAGTTGTCCCAGTTTTTGACCAGTTTGATACCGGCCAACAATAAAGAGGAATAAATTGCCAAAATAGAGAAAACCTTGAAACCTTGAAAATGACCAGAACACTCCACACAGACAGGGAATCCGACCTGGGACCTTCTGGTTGTGAGGCAGGAGTACTAACTACTGTCTTTTAGGTGTCATCAAAAAATTGCAGTTTGAATGTTGGCGATGGGCACAGCAGTTGGCTAGCTAACCGTTTCTTACAGCTAATGCTAACTTTTATTAAAATATAAAACATAAGGTCTGTCTGCGGTCGATGGGCACCGCCATGAGTGCAGCTCCACGGCCGGTTGGGATTAATACGCAACTGTCGACTCCAAACGCTAAACTTATCCAACTTTACCATTGTAAATTAATACATGATTCCAGTTTTTTAAACATAATTCAGTTTTTTGCACCGGATGTGATGGAGTGGAGCTGCACTCACAGTGGCCTCCAAAAACCTCCACACAGCGGCTCCAGCTGGACTCAGTTATCACCCAACCAATTCAACTTTAAAGTAAATACTACCTGTCTTTATTTATAGATTACTCCAGTTTAATTTGTTTTATTTCTATATCTATAAAATTAGAGTTCAAATTGACAACAAATACCTCTCTTTCTAAACAGTGTCCGAGGTAAGAAGTACTCTTTTGTGGAAAGTCGTTCACATGTTCCTTGTGACATTCACTAATAACTCGCCGTACACGTTCTTTAAGTATTTATTCATTTCCGCTTGACTCGGCCTAAACCCATAGAGACTGAAGTGAACAGGAAGTAGTGACGCTAACACTAAACCAGCCACTTGGCAGTTTATGTTTCAGTCTTTTGTCAAATGTTAATCGTCCTGGACGGGTTTGAAATGCATCAGAAGTTGTTTGTGGATCTCAATCATCATCCACAAACTTGCAAACCCGTCTTCTTTTTATCATCTTAGAAAAGTGTTCCTCCACATGAGCTGGAGTGCCAGAGCGACCCCTGGCCCTGTGCTGCTGTGGGGCTGGACATGGTGTGATTATACACATGACTCACGCAGGGACCTTTCAGGCGCTCAGTCCTCGGCGTTGGCCTGTGCCGCCTCCAGACCAGCCGCCCACACAAACCCCACAGACCACAGACAAACACTAACTCAATTTAAAGAGGACGCTTTGCTTTGTTGTTTTTAAAGACATTTTGGAACTTAAGACACATATTTGACCTGAGTTCTTGAGTGCAGAGAACACCTGGACAATTGGTGCTTTTACGTAATATATGTATGTATATAATGTTATGTATACAAAATTATGATTATATTTCCACAAACACAATACAGGTCATTTAAATTTGCAGCAGAATAGTATGAATCACATGCATTTAAAGTACATAGAAGTACTTGTACTTCCTGTTACTGAAGAGTGCAGACGCTTTTTCTTGCTGCTCCTGCTTGCTACAGCTGTTTTCTTATTTATTTTGCTTTTAAATCAAATTTTTTCCTCTATAAATCTTGGATTATGACTTTTCGAAGGAAACCAAGGATTTTAAGATAATTTTTTCAATTTTTAAGAAACTATCTGACGAGCCAGCGACATGTCCGGGGAGAGAAGTCAAACAAACTCTTGTGAACGCTGTCGGAAATATCAACATGAAATAATTGAGCTACAAGCACGGATATTCGCTCTAGAATCTGAAAAAGGACTTCACGATACAATTCCAGTGTCACCGAGGGGTAAGAAGTCTACATATCTTTCAAGAAAAGCTACTTTCAACTTAAACCGGAGTGACTCTGTGTCTTTCCCAAAACTGGGTAAAGACCAGCCGGCTGCATCTTGGGTCAAACTCGGTGCAAAACCAAAACGATACAAAGCTAATGTAAAGTCGCCTGCTATACAGCTTACAAACAGATTTTTGCCACTATCAGAGGCTGAATTTACAGAACGAGAAAACTGTAGCCTCCATGATGTTGATAAAAAGCAGCAGAAAGACAGACAGTCTGTGCCAAACGTCAAGGACAGTGACACACTCTTGATAGGAGACGGTGCTATCAGTGGAGTCGTACATGGAAGAATGAAAACATGTAGCTACCCCAGCAGCACAGTTTCTGAGATTACGTCACTGCTTCCCAGAGTACTGTCCACACACAGAGGAGTTAAACAGCTGATTGTACACGTGGGTGCAGTGGACATTCGAAAGGAGCAGACTGAAGTTTTGAAAAAAGACTTCATGAAGTTATTTGAGGAGCTTGATAAAGTAGAAATCAAAACATTCATCAGTGGACCTCTTCCAAATATTGACAGGAAGATCAACAAGTTTAGCCGGCTGCTACAATTGAACACTTGGCTGTCCAAAGAGTGTGCACCTAGAGGATTGCACTACATTGAGAACTTCTATCTGTTCTGGAAACGAGAGGACCTGTTCAGGGGAAGGGGCCCACATCTGTGCAGAGGTGGAGTGAGGGCACTGACAGAGAACCTCCTCCACGCTCTCAGGCATCAGAATGGCCGTGGACAGGGTCGTGAACAGATAGTTCGAGAAGAGAGTAATGAGAGAAGAACACCGGATCAATCAGCCAGAGACCAAGTCAATGCTTCAACATCAGCAGTAACAAAACAGCCGCCTCCACAAAAGGATTTATCAACAGCAGCTCCACCAGGCCCAGCAAAGGATTCAGCTCCAGCTGCTCCAAAATCACCTACACTGCCTCCAGTAAAGAGCTCATCAGCTGCAGCACCACAACGATCTCCACCGCCCCCAGTGAAGGGTTCAAGCTCAACATCTGTACCCCCTCCCTCGGGGTCCTCATCACAGGCAATGGGCCGGTCAGTGACAGGCCCAGCAGCTGCCCTGTCACCACCCCTACCCTCAGACCAGTCCTGGGTCCCCCCTGCAACATCTACTCCCACTCAATCATCACTCTCCTTTTCATCTCCACCTTCACCCAGGGACCTTCCCAACCATCTTGAAAGTCTGATCAAATCAGGAGTAAAGATGGTTCCACTCACACCTAATTTAGCAAGATCAAGAGTTCTGATGTCAACAATGATGAACTCTTCCCCGTACAAATCTGTGCCCACCATACCACCCAGGAGCTTCAACTCTCCTGCTTCACCAAAAAAACGACCTGCACCTCCACCCCCTCGCCTTTCACCTGGTCCATCACCCAAACCCCTTCCAGCTCTCCCCACTCAGCCTTTGCCCAAACCTCCTCCAGGTCTCCCCCTTCGCCGCCCTCCCCCACCTCCCCCCAGAACTGTTATCTCCCATAGCTAGGATGTAGTGGGTCTCAGCGTTGCCGGGACTTATGGTCATGAAAATGGTCAAACAAACCCGGGGCCCTGTGTTATATCTGTAGTCACGTCACACAGACTGGAGAACAGAAGGACAGTTAGACTGTCCAATCTTAGAAATTTAATTCATATTCCCTGTGAAAAGATAACGTCCAGTCACATTGAAACCAAACTGAAACTTGCTGTGCTTAATGTCAGATCATTATGTAACAAATCACTTTTAATTAATGATTTTATATCTTCTTATAATCTTGATTTTATGTTTTTAACTGAAACATGGCTTGACAAAAACACGGGAATGTAGTCCTAATAGAAGCGACTCCACCGAGCTTCAAGTTTGAATCTGAAACACGCGACAACAAAAAGGGTGGAGGTGTCTGTGCAGTTTTTAGAGATAAAATAGTTACTCAGAGGTTGTCATTTGGGATGTTTTCATCATTTGAGTATTTGTCCCTCCATACTCTACATTGTCCTGTACAAGCCTCCCCAGCACTGCCAAGGTTTTATTGATGATTTTACTGAGATGCTTTCAGTTGTATGCACAGACTTTGACGGTTTGGTCATTACAGGTGATTTCAATGTTCGCGGATAATGTCTGCGACAGAAACGCTAAAGAGCTTGATGCTGTCCTTGAAACCTTTGGTCTTACTCAGCATGTGAGTGGCCCCACCCACAGCAGAGGACACACTCTGGACCTGCTAATTACTAAAGGGGTTAATATTTCAAACGTAAGTGTGGTCGATGTGGCACTGTCTGATCATTTCTGTGTTTTCTTTGACCTGTCTGTTATTCCCAAATCACCGACTGGTCCTGCAGTTGTTCGGAGGAGACACATAAATGACAGCACAAGTGCACTCTTCGTGGAAATGATAAACTTTGAAAATCCTTCATGTTCAAATGTTGACAACTTTTTAAATTCTGTTACATCTAATATCTTGAATGTTCTGGACACCATTGCTCCTATGAAGGTTAAAATGGTTAAAAATAAGCAGAAGGCGCCATGGAGGAATAATGAGACAGTCAGGGCACAGAAAAGGAGTGCCGCCAGGGCTGAGCCGAAAATGGCGCAAGTCAAAGCTCCAGATTCATAAAGAGATTTATAGAAAAAGTTGAACATGTACAACCTCATTTTACGTAAAACAAGGGAAGGATTTTTTCTGAAATAATTGGAAATTGCAGTAAAAACTCAGCGTGCTCTGTTTGCAACAGTAAACAGACTAACAAACCCTCCAATTCTGCTGCCATTAGAACTAATTTCACAGCTAAGTGCAATGAGTTTGCAGTATTCTTTAATGACAAGGTTCAGGGCATTAAAAATGCCATAAATTCCACAGTGCAAATAATAACTTTAAAACCACCTACACATTTAGAGCTGACTCAGTTTGCACCTGTAACTGACAAAACTGTCCAAGAGATCATCACCAGTCTGAGTTCTTCTACATGCTGCCTCGATGTGTTACCCACCAGATTTCTAAAGTCTGTTCTGAGCACTTTGTTAACACCACTCACTCACATAGTTAACATGTCGCTTCAATCTGGAACATTCCCAAGGGCCTTGAAAACTGCGGTCATTAAGCCTCTCCTAAAGAAGAGAAGTCTTGATGCCTCAGAACTGAAAAATTATCGGCCCATCTCAAATCTGCCATTTTTAGGCAAAGTCCTCGAAAAGGTTGTTTACCAACAGCTCACTGACTTCCTCTTAATAAACAACTCATTTGATGTTTTCCAGTCAGGTTTTAGACCTCATCACAGCACTGAGACTGCTCTTATCAAGGTGACAAATGACATCCGCCTGAACACTGACGCGGGCAAAGCCTCAGTCTTAATTCTGTTAGATCTGAGCGCTGCTTTTGACACTGTCGATCATAGGATCCTCCTACAGAGACTAGAGGACTGGGTGGGCATCACTGGCACTGCCCTAAATTGGTTGAAGTCCTACCTTGAGGACAGAGAGTACTTTGTTGAGATTGGTAACTGTGTCTCAGACCACGTGAGCTTGACCTGTGGGGTGCCCCAAGGGTCAATCCTGGGACCCCTTCTGTTCAACCTCTATATGCTGCCCTTAGGTCAGTTAATACTCAGCACAAATGTGTCTTATCACAACTACGCAGACGACACTCAAATCTATGTCTCACTGACGGCAGGTGAATATGGACCAGTGGATTCACTCTGTCATTGCATCCAACAGATCAGCTTGTGGATGCAAAACAATTTTCTTCAGCTAAACTCAGACAAGACTGAAATCATCGTCTTTGGGCCGCAGAAACAGAGAGAAAGTGTCAGCAGTCACCTCCAGTCTCTCGCTCTAAAACCGACAAATCAAGTTAGAAATCTGGGGGTAATAATGGACTCAGACCTGAACTTAAACAGCCACATCAAATCAATAACATCAACAGCTTTTTACCACCTAAAAAACATTGCCAAAATTAAAGGTATAGTGTCTAAACCAGACTTGGAGAGACTTATCCATGCATTTGTCTCCAGTAGGTTAGACTACTGCAACGGCCTGTTCACTGGCCTCTCCAAACGAGCTGTAAAACAGCTGCAGTACATCCAGAACGCTGCTGCTCGGGTCCTGACAAGAACCAGGAAGTACGATCACATTAGTCCTGTGCTCAGGTCTCTGCACTGGCTTCCTGTGGCTCCGAGAATTGACTTTAAAGCAGCTCTGCTTGTGTTCAAGTCTCTCCACGGCCAAGCACCAAAGTACATCTCTGACATGTTAGTGCCATATGAACCATCTCACACTCTGAGGACCTCAGGGACCGGCCTCCTGCAGGTGCCTAGAGTCAGGACTAAACATGGGGAATCAGCATTTCAGTTTTTTGCAGCTAAAATCTGGAACAGTCTCCCTGAAGATGTGAGACAGGCCTCCACTCTGACAATGTTTAAATCCAGGCTAAAAACAGTTCTCTTTAGACGTGCATACGACTGAAAGATCTATCTGCACTCTTCTCTTTTAAAGTACTTTATTTTAAAATGATTTTAAAATGATTCTGTGTGTCTTTTTGTGTTTTGTGATTTTAATGCAACTTTTCCTGTTTATGTAAAGCACTTTGAATTGCCCTGTGTACGAATTGTGCTCTACAAATAAACTTGCCTTGCCTTGCCTTGCCTTGCAAGAGAGTGACTGAAGTAGCATAGTTGGTTCAGTCCAATAAACCAGAGGTATGTCCTAAGCTTTTCCTCTCTCCAAGAATCTTGGGTAATAAATCTGCTCATAGGACCAGAAAGTCCTTTATCAGTGATGGGAAGAATACTTTGAAAAGGCATTTAAGTTACAGAATACTCAATACTAAAGTATTCTGTTTCTTGGGCTAATCCGAGTACTGTATTGTGAATATTTACAATACTTTCATGTCCAGTTGCATTGTACTGTATTATAAAAACATGACATAAGATTAAAACAGTTTTTTGCTTTTGTTTCACATTTTTTAATGTATTTATAAGACATGAGAACCTTTATCACAAACCAGTGAAGGAAAAAAAAGAATGTTTTTCAATTTTTAAATTGCAGGATCATATTGACCTTATTCCTGAAGTTGCCGTACGCGCCGCCGTCTTGTTTCCGTTGTATTAGTTCACATGGAGCAGACGAGCTCAACAGAAAATAAGTTCTACATGGACTAAAAAGACGTTTTCAGACTGACCAGGAAATCGTTGCGTTGTTGACTTGTTGTTGCTCGTGTTCATTAAACATTTTACACAAATCAATCTACTTTATGTAGCATTTTAGCGGCAAGACCTTTCCCTCGTTCATCATTAGCTTTAACGGAGTTCTCGTCAAACGGAAGTGCGTTTACAACAAAAGTGCAAAAAACTGCAAAAGTGGGCGGGGCAGAATAAGGTGAATACCACAATGTATTCCTCTGATTTTTTAAATGTAACTGCATTCTGACCCCCAAATGAAGGAGTAACTGTACCAGAAACATTTACTCTGAAATTAGTACTCTGAATATGTATGTTCAGTACATTCAGTTACTCCCCAACTCCCCAATCAGTTCTATTAGATGTACTTGTTTCAATGAAACTGCCGCCCACAATCCTCCATAACATTCTTAGAGATGTTAAATGTGCTACAGAAGAACATTTTTATGAAATGCATTTCTTCTTTAAAATGTGAAACCAGTCTAAGGATCTCTGTCAAGTGCTCTGGATGGGAAACTAACTAATGCCAATGTTAAGATAAGTAAAACAATGAAATAACAGATCTGGAAATTTAGCCAATTTGTCTTTCGTCCTTAAAGCTGCACTATGTAACTTTTCTCAAAAAGAAAAAAAGAAGATGGTATGGTATTATTTGCAGTGAGTGTGACATTTTCTCCTGTAAAAGCTCAAGACAAATATACTCTGCTAAATATTATGTTTGTAACGTCATCTAAAATAAGAAAATCAAGTAAACTGTTGTGGAAAAACAGATAAAAACGACGCTCACATTTATCACACGATACAGACTTTGAGGTCACACACAGTTGAACTGTAGAGTATCTCTGTCCTTAAATAAGATGTTCTTGAGTCCATATGTGGAGGAAAATAATCGTGTTGAGATAAAGTGTCCTAAATCTCCAACTTCTGATAACAAACAAGCTAGCCACAACGGAGACACTACTTTGACTCTCCATTTTGATGTATCAATTTAATTTTGGGCAAAACAACAGCTCTATGGACAAAAATAAGCCACACAAAAAAAAAATCAAAGAAACCCTTTTTTTTTTTTTTCAGGTAAAGTGAGTTGTAGCAGTAACACTTTTATAATGTTTTGAATTGTTAATGAGAGGGAAAACCCGGGGACAGGAGCTGACCAAGCTCACAGCTCACACAGGGAGGGCTGTGTTTGAAGGTGGTCCTCAGATGGAGAGCCCGCCCTCACACTCGTGTAGAACCCACTGAGCTCCCGCTGGGTTCAGACTCCTTCACACAACGTGACAAGCTCCTTTCAATTATTCAGAGGCCAAAACAGCCGACTCACCAATTTTCAGGCCAGACTGCTTGTGTTTAATCATAAAGGAATAGTTTAAAAGCATGTGGAGATTGTCTCTTGCTTCACCACCTGCTTAAACGTGATCATTTATGCTTTACTGAGGCATTCGGAGCGACTTCACAACATGGTTAAAGGTCTGTTAGTGTAATAAAGTTTGAAGTGCAATATATTGATACATAAAACGCCACACTTTATGTCACTAACACAATAAGCACAGGAGGGATAATGCAGTGAGCCCTTTGCTCATGCCGGGTGTATTTGCTGGTGGTTATTACAGACCGTCTGGTACACCAGCTTCAGTGCACTGCGGTGTGTTTTTGACAAATGGCGAGCAGATTCATGTGGTTCTCTTCCATTGACCTGAAAAGACCGCTGTGGTGCTCTCTTTGTGGATTCTTTCCACAGAAATGCACCCTAAGTTACAATGTATTGTGTCTCACATGATGAACTATATGAACAAGATAAGAGCTGCATGATGCATCACAAATTACAATATCTGATGAATATCTCAAGTTCATAGAGGTAAGTGTAACAGGGCACAGTGGTGCGTGTGAGTAAGTGCAGTATGGGTAAATGGCTAAAATATGTCCATTTGATTGCACAGTAATCCATCAAATGTTTTATATACCACATATATACATTCTGTTATTAGGTTTTGATATTTTTCAATATTTATAATCTAATAAATTTGTGGGCCTTGCAATGACATTTAAAACTGAAATATTGGTATCGCCAAATACCGGCCATCGACAACAGCTGCAAGACAAATATTGAATTTAAATTTTGGCTCAAAAAACTCCATATCGGCCCATCTCTAGTAACTTAGTTAATATTAGTTAAAAGTTACTGCACGACTTTCTGCAGCTCAAATCTTATACTAAAAAAAGTTCCCCACAAAGGTACATAATTAGCCGTAAAAAGGATTTTTTTCCCTTTTGAATGATTAATCCATATAGTATTTATCATTGTTAAAAGCTGTAAACAAACAAAAAGAGAACAACAATTTAGCCCTAGAAAAAGCATAAAATTGATTATCATTCAGTCCGAGGGCTTTAGTTAAACAGAGTCTGGCATATGCTATTGATTTCAGGGTTATTAAGGCTCATGTACAGACTGGGGAATAGTTAAGTATTCTGCCCACGCTCGGCTCCACACAGCACCCAGAGCTGGGGCCAGAGGTGTCCACATGTGCTACGTGCTGGAGGATTACTCTGAAGGTATGAGCCTGCCTTTATATGAGCAGAAGGATGCACGTCTAGTAAATATTAGCAATGACCTGACCAGGTTTTATTAGCTCCCAATCCAAAAACCGATCTCCAATCCAATACCGATGCTCTTATTTGTCATGTTTTTATTAAAGGCGCTGTACCTGATTTTGAATGTTTAACTCAGAAGGAGACCAAGCTCTTTCTCTGCATCTAATTATAGTGTTTTATTCTACAAAAAGCAGGAATAATGTTTGTTAGCTTTACTCGGGACGACAACTAGCACAGAGGCTCGTGCAAAGTGCTTCTAAACTCAATGCGGTGAATATTTAGGATGCTGAGGCTGCGTTAGGAAAGTGAGAAATGCATGTGACTGATGGAAGACTTTAAAGGACAAATATTATGGGATAGTGACTTATTTGAGCTTTTAACCATGTTCTAACATTGTTCCGTCATCCAGAACATACCTGTTGTATTTAGCTTCATTCATGCTTGTTTGATGAATCCTCGTTAGACAATCTTCTTCCCTTCGACCGTCAAAAACACTCCATTCTGAATTTCCTTGATGATTGACACTTTCTCGATGTGTGATGTGTTTTTTCGATCTGTGATGTGTTTTCTCGATGTGTGACGTGTTTTCTAGATGTGTGACGTGTTTTTTCGATGTGTGACGTGTTTTTTCGATGTGTGATGTGTTTTCTCGATGTGTGATGTGTTTTCTCGATGTGTGATGTGTTTTCTCGATGTCTGACATGTTTTGATGCATTCAAACTTGCACATTCACCACATAAGAAGTGTCACTAAACCAGGACTAAACCCTAGAACAGAACTAAACAATGACCAGTGGTGGACTTACCAACAGGCCACCATTGCCTTTTGGCCGCCAACCTGACGATGCCTCCCAATCGTCAGGCTCGAAAGCTCTGAAACTATTCTCTCAATATCACAGGAAAGTAAAGTAGTATTGCATACTTTTAAGCAATATGAAATAGCCCCACCCTAATAAGTAAAAAATAAATAAATAAAATCCAAATTAATATTGTTTATTTAAATTAGCTGAACATGTGTTAAAATGCATCAACAAACAGGAAATATGGTCTGATTTCTTAAATATTCTTCTTGGGAAGGACCCCCAAACCCCCCTGTTTAAAGCTCTTTAGAGCCTTGATTTTCAACAGTGTACCAGCGAACACTGTTGTGCCTTCAGGTGTTGCCAGGTGTGCCCTGAAAAAATGTCCAATTTGGATTCATACATTGATTTAATTAAATAGTTTACCCTTTTGGAGTGTCCTGAACATGCTTCTATACCAAAAAAGAAAGCAAAACCATCACAATTGACAGTTTTAAAGAACTAGATCATGGCAAATACATGATTTAAGTTTGACCACATACAAAATAAATAAATAATTAAATGTCAGATTGGGTAAGTACGGAAAAAAAGGTAGAAAAACACTAGTTTAGTTCACTTTCCACTCCAAATATATGAACCTGTCACCACACTTAAAACAACAAACAAAAACAACAAAGCTTACTTTCAAGAACAATTGAAAAGAAACAAGAGAACATTATTATTTTTAAAAATCACACTTCGTCCGCCACTAACGACAATTACCAATCGACAACCGACCCAAGTCAGCGCTAAGTGGGCTCAATTTAGCCTGATATATGTTTAACGCCATACTGTGCAACATCAAGCAATAAAATCTCTTCATACCTGTCACCAGAAACATTACATAGTGCATCTTTAAAGATCACTGCAATAAAAATCAATATTCAGGTTCAATGCCAAGTCATAAATACACATAACAGGAAAGTTTTCTGTTTTTAATGCAGTCCAAATGTTGGCACTAGAGGCATTCGACCATTAAAAGCCATAAAAAGGAATTAAAAATATAAAGTAAAGGTGAGTCTTTTGTGGACGGAGCCATGTATTTTAATACCCTGTCGTAAATCTGTTCCTTTTTTATTGGTGCTGAAAATGATGTCTAGTTTAAAGTACAACGAGAGTGTCCAGGGCTGCAGCACAGAATTCTGGGCCCTGGTCACAGTCTGTGTTGGTGGGCTCCCATTATGTTTTTGATAGGGTTTTCAAGGGCCTCTTCCCACACTGGGCCTTGGATAAAAATGATTCCGTACCCCTCAATCTGACGCTCCTCGGTTCATTTTACTGAAGTTGAAACTGTATTGAAATTTTTTGCTGTTGCTATTGGATGCAAGTTATGGAAAAATATCATGTGTATTTTTGTACTGTTATTAGTCATTGAGTACCTTAAGTTTGCCTTATCATGTTTTAGAACTAAAATATATATTTCTAGATAAAAAAAATCGCCGTATTAGAAAACTTGTGGAGCATAGGCAGAGATCCGAGGCACACTGACTGAGTTAAAAGTCCTTTATTGACGATCACGTTCTACGATCAATCTCTGTCAAACATGTGACTATCAGTAAACATAAGCGCTTAGTGCTCTGTCAAAGTTGTCTGACCAGCCAGTCCCCAATGCAGAAGGGTCTGTAATCGGAGTATACGGGACGTCAAAAAACTCTAACACGGGACGGTCCAACTCAGCCGCTAATTTGTAATACTTGTCTCTTAATCTCCTCTGTAACATTCAGATTACAATGTATAACTTATTTAACTTAGAGTTTGCTTGTTGACGCTGCTGAAAACTGCAGTTTCTATCTACTGGGTAATTTATTTTCCCCTATTTCTCAGTAAGTCACCATGTTTGTTTGGACACGGATGGACCATGCATTTGTCTGATTGCCATCTGTCAATCATGCTCATTGGAAATCGGAGAGATGGAATATGGTTCCAGAACAAAACGTCTAGGGCAGAGGGGGGCAAACTAAGGTCCGGGGGCCACATGCGGCCCTTTTGGCATTTTGATCCGGCCCGCAAAGCATTTAATAAAAAATTGTATGAGTTAGGTGTGGTGCATTTGTCATTTTATAGTTTCCTGAGCAGCTGCTTGTTCATTAAAAATCAGTTTTGAGAACAGCCACCACTAGAATAACACCAGACTTTGATGCATTGGATAAAAGGAGTGATCAACTGCACTGTTCCCACTAAATAAAGGTCATGATTTTTGCTATTCTGTAGTAATTTTTTGTGTATTTTAGGCAAGTCTATGTGTAGTAGTATGTGTGTAAAATGGTCCGGCCCCCAGGCAAGTGTAAAAATCCAATGTGGCCCTTGCGTCAAAATAATTGCCCACCCCTGGTCTAGGGTGTGGTCTAGGCTGGTCAAGCACCTGTCAAAGTAACGGCAGAGGAGCCCTGCTGTGGACGGGATCTTATCTCCCCATTATCCACAATAAAGGACTTTTAACTCAGTCAGTGTGCCTCGGATCTCTGCCTATGCTCCACAAGTTTTCTAATACGACGATTTTTTTTATCTAGTGATGTATCCATGTATCCTCGAAGAGCACCTGATCCTGTTCACTAGTTTTCAGACCCAGTGAAGCGCTCACTTCTCCTTTGCCTTCTACCTAAAATATATATTTACATAAAACAAAATGCACATCTGTATCTCTGTGTTTCCCCTGGCACTTACTGAATTTAGGCGCCCTCTACTGGCTGCATAGTGCTTACACAAGCTAAACATGTTATCACTCGAGCCTTTATGAAGAAATGCGAGTTAGTAGCAGTTGTAATGATTGTGTTTAGATGCTCTGTCTGGTGTTGATTCAAGGACTTAAAATAACGGAAGATTTTTGGATAAGTGTCGTCTAAAATTGGAAAAACCTCATTGATAGAGACAGTTTAGCAGGAAGTGTTTTTGGCTGTCGGAGAGGAGAGGATTTTCTAACCTGGATTCAGCAAACCAGCGTGAATGAAGCTAAATGCAACTGTTGGAATGTTGCAGTGTCAGAACATGGTTAAAAGCTCAAAAAGTCTATTTTACATAATATTTTTCCTTTAAAGGTCCCATATTCTGCTATTTTCTCCTCTACACAGTCTATTCTAAGGGCTTTGTTGATAAAATTTTGCGTTGTGCAATATCCATAACATAACAGTTTCCAAAAAACACCCATTTCTTGGACTGGCCCCCCTCCTTGCAAAAGCAAACGGCTCACTCTGAGATCTGACCCCCCCGAACAGAGAGCAGGCTGCCTCCCCCGCCCAACCCGTGCCGAAGCCTAGAGCGGAGATAGTGCGCATGCGCCGTGTGCTCCGGTAAACAGCGATACACAAACGCTGAATAAACATTTTATCGTCCTGACGGTGCGTCGTGCTGAGTCCTACGTCTTGGATCTGACCTGGAGTTTGACGTGCTCCAGGGCCTCGACGACAGACGTTGCCGTTTGGTAAATAACAAGCTAACTCTTCTATCTGTCGTATTCATCGTGTAATTACTGTGTAGCATTAGCATTAGCTGTTTTTATTCTGCGGCTGCGCGCTTCCTGGAGGCGTGGCTTAAACACCGCGTCATCCTGGTGAAGCCGCGTCATCTTAGTGAGGAGCCCCCGTCTGCTGCTCAGCCGAGGGGGACGGAAAAGACAGTTCTCTAGTGAAAACATGAGGGAATCAATCAAAAAACCACTTTGGGCACAACATACGAGGCCCAAATAGCACCGTAGGAAGGTTAAAACCTCTGAAAAGTCGATTTTGCATGTTATGGGACCTTTAAATGTTAGTTGGAGCACCTCGCGGTCAAAGTGTTTTTTTCAACTGACGGGTCTCTACGGGCCAGAGTGCTTCACGAGACAGTGACAGGTCTTTGAACCGTGCCCCATCTGAGGCAAAAAGCTGAATAACCATGTCTGTTATATCATGTTAGTCCATAAATACTGCAGTTTTATTGAGTTTATTATTTATTAAGTATATCTAACAGACAAGGCAAATGAAACGTGCAGTTAACCGTGTAACATGTTCTCACCCGGTTAACCATGAACACCCCTTGCTATGAATAAAATATGATGGATTATGTGCACAGCCACAGTTAGCTAGATGGACAGATCGATACTTATTGATCCAGAAAGAAATTCAAAAAGATAACACTTTCTCACAGCTAATGCTAATTGTTATTACAAACTGTTATGATTTCAGCTTATTTAAAGGTCCCATATCATGCAAAATGGACTTTTCAGAGGTTTTAACCTTCCTACAGTGCTATTTGGGCCTCGTATGTTGTGCCCAAAGTGGTTTTTTGATTGATTCCCTCATGCTTTCACTAGAGAACTGTCTTTTCCGTCCCCCTCGGCTGAGCAGCAGACGGGGGCTCCTCACTAAGATGACGCGGTGTTTAAGCCACGCCTCCAGGAAGTCAGAGCCGCAAGAATAAAAACAGCTAATGCTAATGCTACACAGTAATTACACGATGGATACGACAGATCGAAGAGTTAGCTTGTTATTTACCAAACGGCAATGTCCGTCGTTGAGGCCCTGGAGCACGTCAAACTCCAGGTCAGATCCAGGACGTAGGACTCAGCACGACGCACCGTCAGGACGATAAAAGGTTTATTCCCGAGTTTGTGTATCGCTGTTTACCGGAGCACACGGCGCATGCACCATCTCCACTCTAGGCTTCGTCATGGGTTGGGAGGGGGAGGCAGCCTGCTCTCTGTTCGGGGGGGTCGGATCTCAGATTGAGCCGTTTGCTTTTGCAAGGAGGGGGGCCAGTCCAAGAAATGGGTGTTTTTTGGAAACTGTTATGTTATGGATATTGCACAACGCAAAATTTTATCAACAAAGCCCTTAGAATAGACTGTGTGAAGGGGAAAATAGCAGAATATGGGACCTTTAAATTTGTTTTATTTTGTAGCATTTTTATGCCTCGACAGTAGACTTTCTGTTAGGATTGAGACACAAACACGTCCCTTTATAAACACATTTGTCCTTTGCTGAAGTGTTCACCTTGTTCACGTTTGTTTGTTTGTTCATTTCAAACTGCATACCACACGCTTACATCACAATACAAACCATTTACCCACATTCGACATAATGCGTGCTTTGAGAAGGAGGTGGATGAGGCAAAGCGTGCACATTTCCAGCCCTCCACTCCATCATTCATCATAAGCAACATTACAACGTGGATGACATTAACATAAAGTACTGCTCACATATATTACACTGACGCATACTTTCACATTCATCAGGACAAATACAAACACCAGACAAGCCCGGGAACCTCTGCACCCTCCCCCCTCTCCCCCATCGTCACAGTGTGCTCAGTCTGGGGCGTCATTCACTCGTTCACATCTCTTTTATAAGTGTTTTTTAAATGGTTGAATATGTTTTTTGTTCTTCCGTCAAACTGTTCCATAGATTTACTCCCCTCACTGTGACACTTATCATCGATTTTAAAGTCATTTTTGCTTTTGCTTGATCAAATTGTTTTATATTTATAGTGTGCATGTCTGTCTTTTTGGTTTTTGGACGTCCTGAACATTAATGGTTTTGAAATTTACCAAGTCATTCAACTTAATGACAGGTTTTTATGATTTTCCAGTTTTGTCTTTATTTCATGGAATAAAACCTGTTAAATATAAATGATCATTTTTACACCAACCCAGAGTAAGTTTGTGAAGAAAAGTTGAAAAAATATGTTGAAATTTACAGGAAGTAGAGCAGAGTTCCTAAACATGATGACATCACACTAGGGAGACACACAAGGGACAATTTGCAACCAAGAAACACATTTGTCTGACCATTTAAACATTAATCCAACAAAATAAATGTGTTCCCATATGTTTTTATTTGTCAAATAATAATTTAAATAATAAAAAGGTTTTGACCCAGTATACAACATGGTTTCTAGGTAACAGTTACAGAATTTCCTAGTGTGATGTCATGATTTACAACCAGGAAGTCAAGTTTTAAACCTAAAAAATTTGCCAAACTGGGATAAAAATTGTTATTTTTTTAGCAGAATCTTGAACATAATTATCTTTACTGTGTTTTAGTCTAATGCAGAGGGGGGCAAACTAAGGCCCGGGGGCCACATGCGGCCCTTTTGGCATTTTGATCCGGCCCGCAAAGCATTCAATAAAAAATTGTATGAGTTAGGTGTGGTGTATTTGTCATTTTATAGTTTCCTGAGCAGCTGCTTGTTCATTAAAAATCAGTTTTGAGAACAGCCACCACTAGAATAACACCAAACTTTGATGCATTGGATAAAAGGAGTGATCAACTGCACTGTTCCCACTAAATAAAGGTAATGATTTTTGCTATTCTGTAGTAATTTTTTGTGTATTTTAGGCATTGAGTCTATGTGTAGTAGTATGTGTGTAAAATGGTCCGGCCCCCAGGCAAGTGTAAAAATCCAATGTGGCCCTTGCGTCAAAATAATTGCCCACCCCTGGTCTAATGAGTACTTGAACCTGTCACTTTGGTATGTATAATTTGCTTTATAGATAATCCCAGTAGCCACTTTTTGAAGAGTAATTAGAAGCAGTAAATTGGTCTTGTATCAATTTCCCCACACCTGTATGACGTTATAAATGATACAATCAAAGCAAGGCATTTAGGTTAAGTACATGACTTGACATCCTCATGACCCCCACACATTAGGCCACTTTTGACCTCAGATACATGGTTTCCAAGTAATCCTCTCATCCATTACTACACCCAAAAATACATGCTGCTTAAAGTGCGTATAACAGGTTTTTATGATTTTCTAGTTTTGACTTTATTTGGTGGAATAATACCTCTTGTAAATATAAATTATAGTTTTACACCAATCAGGTCACTATTTGTGGAGAAAAGTTGAAAAATCTGTTGAAAATTACAGGAAGTAAACAAACTGATGACATCACACTGGGGAGACAAAGGTCATGCATAATTTACAGAAAATAAACTACTTTTTTTGACATTTTAAACATTGATTCAACAAAATAAAGGTGTTCACACGTATTTCTCTTTGTCAAATGAACACAATCTGTGACATTAGCTGAGTTTTGACCATTGTACAGTGTGGTTGCTATGGTAATTTCCTAGTGTGATGTCATACTTTACAACCAGGAAGTAAAATTAAAACCCTAAAAAATAGCTAAACTGGGGTAAAATCTGTGAAGATTCTTGCAGAAATTGAAATATATTTATCTTAACTGCATTTTAGTTAAATGAGTCGTCCAACCTGTCAGAGGCACTTTAACTTGTTCAAAGTCTTTAACACGTTTTCAGAGACATCCACCACAACTCACTGTTCACTGCCTGATCTTATAATATTAATTCATTTTACACTGACTTAGCAAAAACCCCGTAGAGATAGAAGTAGACAGGAAGTACTGACGCTAACACTGAGCTAGCCGGGTGTTGCTGTGCACAGAGCCCATTGCCTTCTACCCTTTGGCTAATCTCTTATCGGGCCATAAAAGCTAACTTCATGACTGTCCTTTCATTACATCCATAAATAACTCTTCTCAGCCCAGGCCTTCAGCATCCCCCGGCTTTCTCTTATGTTTACCCTTTCTCGCCTGGAAACTATCTCCAGCACACACCATGAGCTGTCCAATACGACGGACACTTTCTTCCCCTCATGCTGTTGGGCTCATCAGCACTTTATAACACCTGTCACTTTATATAACTCACTTCAGCAATACTTTATCTGTTTTGCACTGCTAGTTTTGCTCCATCCGTACTGTATACATTTTGAATTTATATTTAGTCAAAGTTTATTTTATTTTTAATGCGCTCTTCTTTTATATTTATCCTATGTTTTTCTGCTACTATTCATTTGTCGATGTAAACCCTCATTCATCCAAGTGTGGTCCATCGTAGAAAGGGTTTCAGAGGTTGTCATCCGGACGCTGTTTGAAGATCGAGACGTTTCGACTTTTATCCAAAAGTCATTGTCAATCAGAGAGCTGGTATGGGAACTTGGGCTTATATGCTCCTCTAAGTAGTGGGAGTCCTGCCCCCAGGGAGGAGTCACTGAAAACCTGTCTTTGTTTGGAAAATTGTTTGTTTGTCACCTGGGACTTGATTAATTGGTCTATCTTGTTTGATTAATAGTTGGCCTCACCTAGTTTCACCTGTGGCTAAAGGTCTATTGTTATCTTGATAGCTGGCGGTAGCTCCCTCCTCACTGCTGATGGCCTCATTAGCATTTGACTGGTCTATTGATTTGGACCAGGGTGTTAGGAGGCTCATAAATCTTAACCAAATTAAATCTTAAGCCCCCATTCCTGTTTAGAGACGGATTCTCTCTTTTGACAAAAATAGCCTCCTTTACTCCTCTTTCAAACCAGTTCTTCTCTCTGCTCAAAATCTTCACCTCACTGTCCTCAAACGAGTGATTTGTAGCTCTTAGGTGCAGATGGACTGCACTTTGCGGTCCCGTGGAGGTCGATCTTCTGTGTTGGTACAATGACTTTTGGATAAAAGTCGAAACGTCTCGATCTTCAAACAACGTCCGGATGACAACCCCTGAAACCCTTTCTATGATACTACTATTCATTGTTTTATGTTATGATGCATTTTGGTTTTTCTTCCAACTGGATTTAGTTGTAGGAAGTGGCAACCCAAATGATGAGATGCCATGTCCCTGGTGCCTATGTTCCCAAGCAGGCCCGTTGACAGAAATTTGGGGGCCCAGGGCAAGAAGCCTCACATGGGCCCCTCTCTAATATAAATTAATAGGAAGAGGGTCCAATTCTTTGTCCCCCTTGTCTACTCCCCTGTTCCTCAGTACCGGTGTTCCCTGGCGCGCTTTTTGCTGGGGAACATCGGTACTTCCATCCGTTTAAAAGTACTGATGTTCCCCCTGGCTACAGGATCCAGCGGGCCGGGGACCGTTCATATGATTACGCTCAGGTGAAGCGGCTCTAGGTGTGGTTTATGCTTTTGGAGATGTGCTCGCTGTGGGTCTGAATGAGTGGATAAATGTGGAGGCCCGTTGCACAGTCTCTGCAGATGTGCACCGAGTCACTGACGGGACCTGGAGCACCAAGGCTGGATATGCTACTTTTCATTTGTAATTAGGCCTTGTAAAAACAATGGGAATGCACAACTGTCAAGGATTTGTGGAGATTCACAAAGAGACAACATGGATCTATTAAGATACACAAGTCAATTGCGACTCTGGGTGGGTAATGCTTCAAATAGGCAACAAATAGGCATCAGGAGTGTCACTGTTATGTGCTTCAGGGAAAAGGCTGAATAGTAGGCTACGTGAACACGGGGGAACATTGGGACCTCTGTTACTGTACATGCACCTATGTTCCCCTGTACCGCTGTTCCCCAATTCTTTGGTGCGGGGAACACCAGCACAGGGGAACATAGGGACCTTTTTAAATACGAAGTTCCCCGTTACTGTAGTTCCCCCGTTCATAGAAACTGGAGCACATTGGCACCAGGTAACATAGGAATATAAGTACGCACCCCACGTCAACAGCAGCACGTGTCATTCTGAGACATTTAGAAAGCTCAGGAGTTTGACATTTGTACTTCACACTTTTAAACCTTCCTTTGTTCCTTTGTTGAATTTAGGAAGACTTTAGACAGACTTGAAACACACACAAATAAATACATTTTCCTTACCCACAAATTTAGTTGCCAGAAGTTTTATATTTTGAAGGCATATTTGGTACATTTTAGAATTTATAAATGATAATACCTTAGAAGCCACAAACTATATTCAAACTATGTGTTTTAGTAATAAGCTCATCTTGATATTAATTAAGCATTGGGCACGCGGGCCACAAGTTTGAGATGCCTGCTGTAGATGGAACCAACGCTAAGTTACTCTGGCCTCTCCCAAGGCAGTGACAAAGTTGTACTTTTTTTGTAATAACATAATATTTTTGGTTGTAAAGCATGAGATGTCAAAGCAAAGATACTCAAGAGCATGTTTAAAGGCCAGTAACAGCACAAACAATGCATAAAAGTGGGTTCTGGCTCCACAGTCCAAGTGGATGTCAGTCCTAGTTCATCTGCAGCCTGTCCGTCCGTGGGAGTAGGATCTCTCCTTCATTGTGGTTCTCCCCGAGATTTATACTTTTTCCCGTGGGGTTTTTTGTAGTTTTTCCTCGCCGCGAAGGAGGGTCAAAGGACAGGGGCATTCTGGGACAGTTATCTGAACTGCTTTCTACCTGTGGCCCATCGAGGCAACTGTTGTTGTGATTTTGAGCATTATAAAAATAAATTGATTTAATTTGATCTGATAAAATGTATCCTTTAATGCAGCTGTCAACTTAAACACAGACACTTTTTCCCCACCTTCTCTTATTGGTTAGTCTCTGTAAAGCTCTGAATGAGTGATAGCTGGATTTAACCAATCACAATGAGTGAAATGTGATCTTTCAGAAGAAGCAGATGACTTTATTTACATCTAAAAGGCAATAAATACAAAGCACACATGAATCGTGACAGAATCCACCCCTAGCTTTGAGTTTTTATTCTATCATGTTTTACTTAGATTTGTGTTGGAACTCCATTTGCTGATTACAAGTATGAAAAAAAACAAAAAAACAAACAAAACAAAAGCATTATAGCAGCCATTTAGTGACTATGAGGAAATAAATGAGCCCAAAACAGTCTGCTCTGTCGATGCTATGTCTCCTTCAAAGTAGTAAAAATATATGCGTAGTCTACTTTCCTGTGACAGATCATAGTCTATGGGTGTCCCTGCTCCCCCGGTGGTCAGCTGATGTAAAGGCGCGGGTGAAAGATGGCATATGTCTCTGCTCTGGGAGGTGCAGTAAATATGGGCTGTTCCGAGGTGCACGCTCGATATCGCAGATTGGAGCCAGGACTCTGCGGAGGAGAGGGTTTGTTTGATGGACGAGTGGCTGTCAAGACACTACGGGTATGACAGACAGGGGGCAGTATTTTAGGTCTACACTTTGATCAAGGACTTGTGTAATTGAGGTGTGTATGTTATGGAGGAGGTCAAATGAGCTGCTGATATTTGTGTTCTTTATTGTGTCCATGACCTGCCATTAAACCTATAATTGGTGCTAACTGCAAGAGCTTTTTTTTACAATTTGAATACTATATGCAATTTGTATGCAATTTATAGAAAACCATATATTGATGAAATTGTCAAAAATTTAACTAGAATTATATTTTATTAAAGGAGAAATATTATGCGTTATTTGTACAGTTATGGTCTTTAAACATGCTCTTGAGTATCTTTACTTTGACGTCTCATGTTTTAGAACTAAAAATAAAATGTTTTTACAAAGAACAATGTGACAACAGCCTTGGGAGACGCCATATTAACTTAGCTCTGGCTCCATCTCCTGGCTGCAAAGGGAATTCAACTTTTGCTTCTTATGCTAGCCGTGTTCCTCCTGGTTGACACAAGGTTGTGTTTAGAGGCAGAAATGCTCAGTCTGACAATGATTTATGGACTTAAATACAGAGCAGAGGATTCTCTGAGCCTCGAGCCGAGTGTTTTTGAGCTTTGTTGTTCAGAGGGGAGAGGATTTTCAAACCAGGATTCATCAAACTAACATGAATGGAGCTAAATGCAACTCCAGGTAGATGTTTTTATGAGGAACAATGTTAGAACTTTTTCTATTATTTAACATAATTAACATGCATAGCAAAACAAAACTAACATATGTTAGCGACACAACAGCGATTTCAACCCAACATTGCATGCGGTGTCCTGGTGTCCACCCTAGTCCCTGAGTCACTTGATCCCACACTCTTCAGACTCTAAAGTGTCTCATTCACAGAGCCATTCAGACATTCACTGCCTTCTCCTTGCTACGGGTCATGAGAGTCTGGCCTCTGAGTGAAAAAAGGGTTTGGTAAACTCTGGTAAAACTCAGTCCATCCTGTCTGATAGGCATGTATTTATCATGTAATTTTTAGTCAAGATGAATCGCACTTTAAATATCCCAACAAACTGCATTATTCATCTTTTTGCCTGCCATGGGAAACTCCAACAACTTTCATTTTGTCTTTTTTTTTTAATCCACAAAAAAGAGACCTGGTCTCTTTTCAAGGACATTAGTTTTGAGATGTATTTGTAATGTGAAACTTTGGCTCTTTTATCAGTTCAAGCCATGGTAAGCGGCTAATGTTAGCGACTTTACAGCATGACGGCTTATTTAAGATTGGTTTATTCAGTATCACAAGGAAGCACTTTATACTCTTAATGGAACAGTGTGGTCTTGTCCATCGGGTGCTCGAGGGTTCATGGGAGTCCACATGTGCTTTGTGGATCTGGAGAAGGCATTTGACCGTGTGCCCCGCGGCGCCTTGTGGGGGGTGCTCCGGGAGTATGGGGTCTGGGGCCCTTTGCTAAGGGCTGTCCGGTCCCTGTACGACCCGAGCAGGAGCTGTGTTTGCATTGTAAGTCAGACCTGTTCCCGGTGCATGTTGGACTCCGCCAGAGCTGCCCTTTGTCACCGGTTCTGTTCATAATTTAGCCGCAGTCAGGGCCTGGAGGGCGTCCGGTTTGGGAACCACAGGATCATCTCTGCTGTTTGCAGATGATGTCGTCCTGGTGGATTCTTCAAACCAGGACCTGCAGCATGCACTGGGGCGGTTTGCAGCCGAGTGTGAAGCAGCTGGGATGAAAATCAGCACCTCCAAATCCGAGGCCATGGTTCTCAACCGGAAAAAGGTGGTTTGCTCTCCCAGGGTGGAGAGTCCTTGCCTCATGCTGGAGGGACTATGTCTCTCAGCTGGTCTGGGAACACCTCGCGATCCCCCCGGAGGGTCTGGAGGAAGTGTCTGGGGCGGAGGAAGTCTGGGAGTCCCTGCTTGGACCCAGATAAGCGGAAGAGGATGGATGGATGTGGTCTTGTCCTAATTCTTATAGAGATCATGCTAAAATGGTATATGAAAGGTCAAATTTTGTCCACATTTTTTGTATCGATACTTCAGCATATAGTATCAAGTTTTGATACTAGTTTTAGTATCAATTAATATCTTAAGGTATTTTTGGCTTTTGAGTGCTCTACTTTTCCACCTGCTGGACATTCGAACATCACTTAGAATGACGTGAGCCCTAAATAGTGTCCATAGTGTGCACATTTGAATGCAGGGCTAATGAATGGTACACTATTTGAATAGCGTTTGTGTTCGGAGAGCTATGACTAATGCATTACAATCCCTCCTGTCAGACATACACTGCTCCTCTTTAGTCTCACATAAAACACGATGTCCCTCTCCTCAGGTCGATATTCATGTGTCCACCCCGGAGTTTCCACCTGAACGCTCCACTGCAAGTGATTGTATCTGTCAGACCGTACACATCACATACAGGGCACAACAAGAGCGTTTGATTCTGCTTAGACCCGGGTCACTTAAATAATACAGACCTGAGAAAACAACACACTCTATCTATTAAATCTATTTTTTATCTATGTTTGCATCCTATATAGACCATTCTCACCTGTCTCATAGATTAGATAACTGGCCCATAAGTGACGTTCGCGGGGGTGGCATCGAGTGCACAGCTACAGCGTCCGCTCAGCTGCTGCAGGTCGCTTTTTCACCTGAAACTCATCTTGTCTGTCTGTGAAGTGCCACTGTCCTGACCAGAGTAAAGCAAAGAGCTGCAGAGCAAACGTGTGAGGCTGGTCTGTGTGTCCTGACGTTTCATTGGGTAAAGAGCGTCATGTGATCACACAAACAGAAAGCCTTTCAGGATTTTCTCAAATGGATATTAAAAGTGGTGACAGGTGAAGACATATTTCCTGTGGATTTTATCAGCGAAAACCTGTGTCATTTGTGTCAGCTGAGTCAGACACAAAGGAAAAGAGGAGGTGATTAACACAGTGAGTGTGATTTATGTTTGATGCTCTTCAGGTTTGGTGTTGAGTTTAAAAGTAGTGTGTCTGCGTTTATTCATTAGATGTTTGGGCGGAAATATCCTTATGTGCCTCGCTGTTGTCTTTGTGCATTTCTCTCTTCTAAAAAGACGAAAATTTAAAGTTTTAGCCCATGCAATGTTTCCAGTGAGTCAGGTGCAGACCTTGTTGGAGTATGGGTCTACTTATTTATTGCAGGTAAACTAGAATCTGGCTGGTTTTGATTGTACAGTCCCAACATCGAGCTTCGTAATAGAAATGAAATTGTGTGTAAGACCTGCAATGTCCCAAATAACAAGTCTGAATCTAGCCTCAAGTCTAATCAATCTTAAACAATCTTAAGTACCTTAAATTTGCCATCTCATGTTTTGAAACAAACAAAAGCATGTTTTTATGAAATTATGAAAGCTTTTCTCAGCTGTCTGGAACGGCACTCCATCCAGCCACTAGCACCTATCCACTAGCACCTAGCGCTTACACAATTGAGTCATGTGATCTCTTTAAAAGAATGTGCAACGCACTATTATCAAACTAATAGTAGCAGTGGAGGGAAGAAATGCTCAGAACGAGTCTGCCGATGATTTAAGGACTTAAAACAGCAGAAGATTCTCGGATAAGTGACGTAGATGATCCCAAAATGCATCCCAGATTGAGGAAGTTCAGCAGGAAGTGTGTTTTACGCTCGAAGAGAAGAGGATTTTCTACTAAATATTCCTCAAAACAGCGTGGATGCATCTGAATACAACTCCAGGTGTGTTTTTGATGACAGAACATTGTTAGAACATGGTTTAAAGCTCAAAAAAGTCACTGTAGCAGAATATGTGTCCTTTAAAGTGTGATTTGAGTCCAAGTCTCCACATTTGGTCCTGTTTCAGCAATCTATAGCTCAAGATCATTCTTCTCTGAGGTTTTGACCACATTATAATGATTTCTCTTCATCATTAACTATCCTGTATGGTCCCTGCAAAACATTAAATCAACAAATCAATCAATAATATAAGAAAAAAGCTTAAATTGTCTGGTTTATCCTTACGCTGCCAAAGCTTAACCTCCTCATGTCCGTCAGCCTTTATCCCAGCAGCTCTGATTCCTCTCCAGCTGTGATGAAACAAATGTGTGTCTGCCTGCTGTGCCTCTGATCACTGCCCCATAACAGTGCGGACTTTATCATTTACACCAGCCAACATACATTTTCCCCTTTGGACGGTTTAGAAGATGAACAGCGCGGTAATGGACTGGGCTCTGGGATATGGAACAACAACAGAGCAATGTTCAACACCTTTTCGGCCATCTTTGTCTTAAACTGTTAAACTAAGGGGGCCCCAATAAGATGCCCTTCTCCATCATCATAGACACAAGGAAGCAGTAGTGCCGTGTGCTTTTAAACAAGAAAAAGAACAAGAAAATAGTCTGGGATCTAGTACATATAAAGCTAAATAGTAAATAAAATGTAACGGAGAACTACATGTGTTAAATGCACCAACAAACCAGAATCAGAGAGGTTTTTATTGCCATTGTCAAATTCACATGTCAAATTCAAATTCACAAAGTAGGAACTTGCTTTGGCGGTAAGGTGCAAGATATAACAATGAATAATAATAACGGTAAAGGTAAAAAGTATAGACTTTGCAAAAATAAGATTAAAATAAGGGTGTGCAAAAAATTAACCCTTGTGCTCTCTTCGTTTGAGCTGCACATTTGGTCAAAGAGCAATAAACATTTTCTTATCAGGAAAAAAAATACTTAATTTATTAAAACGTTTTGCTTAAATGGAATGTTGAGTGATGTTTTGGACCACCAATGAAAGTTCCATAGCGATGAAATAAAAAATAAAACAAAACAAAAATCTAGATGGGGTCAAATGGACCAGAAGATAACGGGAGGGTTAAATACAATATATGTATGGTCTGATGTCTTAAATATTCTTCTGTGGAAAGACCCGCTGTACGTAAGCTGTTGCACATATGAATTTGAATTTTGCAGTAGTTCACTTACCACCCCAAATTTATGAATGAATGTTAAAAACAAAACAAAAACAAAGACCAAAAGCTTATTTCAAGAACTATTTCAGAGACACAGCAGAAAATTTGTAGAAAATCACACTTGATGAGGAGGGGTCTGTTCTTAATTCTGTCTTGGGCTCCCAAATTCCTAGGTCTGCCACTGGTACTGATAGAGGAATGACAAAAAAGTAAAATCTTCTATTCTTCCAGGTTTAAGCACCAAAGTCTCAGTATCGAGCCACACTCATTTCTCTACAGTAAAGGACACATATTATGATGTGTTTATATACCATTGTTTCCTCAAAAAAAAAAAAAAAAAAAGCGTTTGTTTCATTTCTCCTGTTTACGAGGTCCTTGGACTAAGACACAAAAAACAAAACAAAAAAACTTCAAGGAACAGTATGTAACTTTCTGGTGGCGGAAGAACAGCTGCCTGATTCCACGGAAATAGGACGTTAAAACCATACTACGGAACATCCTCCATAGAGACACATTTTATGCCATACGGAGATAACTAAAGGAACAACATGCCCTTAAAGTCTCATCCAGGACAAGTATTAATTCATTTTGAGAGATGTAAGCTCAACGCTGCAAAAAATACATTTCTAGACAAGGTTAAATTTTAGGATATTGATCTTAATTTCAGACACAAGTTAAGATTAGTTAATTTTATTTGATGGAACTAGACTATTTTACAGTTTCTGACTTGTTTCAATACAGTACCCTCTTACTTCAAGCCAAATTATCTGCCAATGGTTAGATATAATTCTAATTACCCCAGTTGGCAAATGTATTTTCTTATTTTAAGCTAAATCATGGCTTGATCATTCAGAAATACCTCAAAACCAGTAAAATATTCTGCATCACATCAGAGCTCAAATTCAAGTCATTTTAAGCTTCGCTATTACACATTTTTGACTCTGTTTTCAATATGTTTTTAGTGTAATAAAACCATCCAAAATGAAAACCCAAAAAAAAACCATGCTGCTTTAAGTTCTAAATCATGAGATGCCAAAGCAAAGGTACTCGAGAGAATCGTTTAAGGCCAATAACAATGCAAATAAAGCATCATATAGACTTCAGACTCTCCGAGCTTCTGCAGATTGTGAGCACACTCCAGTCTGCCAAGAAGTGGTCCTTGGAGTCAAATTATGCAAAACTGCTCTTGACACATTGTATTTATGCCAATATATATCCAACACAAGTGGGTACAGACATCTACTAATGTTCTTATTTGATCAGGACAACAGTAGCCCATTGGTTCAATTATGGCTGATAATAAAACACTCTAGACATCTGCTAAAATACAGTTTAAAGAATATAAAGTGTACGATTGTATTCTCTTCTGGAAAGTACCGTAAAAAGCATTTGGTAACACTTTATAATAACTACACCTTTTTGCCTTAATAATGAATGAATGAATGACGAATTAAGGTTAGGAATTAGGGTTACTAAGCGTGAATCATTCCTTATAAACTATTTGTTCACTATAAATAAATTCTTTGTTCATGCTTTATTAATGCAGGAGTAATAAATACATCATTTTTTCAGTGTTTATTCATTGTAAATCCAACCGTTTCTTTTAGCGCTCAGTCACTCAATTGAAACTTCTGATCACATTTATGGTGAAAACAACTTCAACGTGAAAACATTTAGTTTGATAGACAGACAGAAAATGAAAGCATCAGGGAACACTGTACAAACACGATGACGTCTGAACCTTAGAAAGGCACATTTTTACATCTATCTTGATCAAAAGAGGTTCTTAGTTCGTACAAATAAAACCTAACAACAGGCTTGTGTTGTATGAATGTTTGATTGTAACCTCAAGGAAATGTTTAAATCTTTGACTCCCCAAACATTCTGGGAATAGTTCAAGCAAATGTTAGAAAATAAGCTTTAGCGAACCATCGGATATCATGTTTGAATATTCCCTTATTTAGAACAATCGCTGCAAACGTCAAACTTGAGGATCCGGCTTGTAAATCTACAGCTTGTATTTTATTCCTTTCATTTGAGTGTGATTTTACTGTTGTTATTGTTCATATGTGCAAGTGTATTTTTGAAAAGCAGGCAATCAAATTAGAACAAATTCCAGTGCGGCTTCAACATTTACCTGATTGAACCACAACACTCCAACACAAGAGCCTCTCCAGCCCCGCTCTTCTATTAGCGCTGATGAGTTTATGTGCTTGTCCATCCGGGGCCAGCTCAGGGGCCAGCTCAAGGGCCAACACAGGACACAGACTGGGCTTGTCCTGTAAAGTGCCGTTTCCATTTTGTGTTTTGACGTGGGCTCAATCATCAGCCGCAAATGAGTGTTAAGTGATTCGGAGTGTGAGCTGAAAACAACGAGGTCAAAGGGTGAGAGGTTTAAAAGGGACGTATTGTGTAAAATTAGCTTTTCTTAACGTTTGGCCGTGTTTTAAGTAAGTGTTCTTTCATCATAAGCTACTAAGTTTCAACAATTTGATCAGGTACTCTGATATCCGCCTGGTGGACGCCGCCCCGCCTCCTCTTAAGACCTACAGCCTTGCTCTCAACTCACAAGTAGAGCGTTAAGATCTGTGTCTAGAGGTGATTGTAATATTCCTCAAAGAAAGTCTGCCTTTTCCCAATCAGCCTTTTTTTACAAAGTCACCAAGGAATGGAACGGGCTGCCAGACAATCTCAAGAATTTGGCCGATTTCTACCGCTTCTCTCGGGCGTCAAAAACTGGATTCTGGAGCACCAAACCTGCTCACACTAACAATACCAAGCGGGTATCTCTCCATCAGACTTTACCCTTGTGGGTATCACCTGATGGCCACCAGATCACCAGACCAATAGTGTAATAATATGACCTCGTTCATTGACAATACCATCAGGTACAGAGCTAGAGATGTCTGGTCCTGCTGCCTTCCTGGTTTTAATCCTCCTCAGCTCTCTCCTCACCTGTGCTGCTGTGAAGGACAGGGGTGGGTGGGGTGACTGTGCGCTGGGGGGATTGGTGGTGAGCTGATGGACTGAAGCAGAGGTGTGAAGAGGATCGGGTGTGGGCCATTGTCCAGCCGTGGGGGTGTGGGTTTGCAGCTGTGCGGGGGGAGGGGTGGGTGATTGATCAAATCTCAGAAAGTGAGAATTCACCCACTGAAGGTCCCCCTCTGCCTGGACAGGGGGGGACTTGAAACCTGAGATGGTTTTCAGGCTCCTCCACACTCCCTGGATGTTCTGCTGCTGCAGCTGCTCTTCCATCTTCCTCCTCAGCTTCTTCTGCACAGTCCTCAGCTCCTCCTTGTTCCCTGACCTGAACGCTCTCTTCTTCTCCTTCAGCAGAGCCTTAATTTCACGGTTAATCCACGGCTTGTTGTTTGGAAAACATCGCACTGTCCGGGAGGGTACAGTGTTTTCATAACAGAAGTTGATGTAGTCCGTGATGCACTCTGTGATGGAGTTGATGTCCTCCCCATGTGGGTCATAAAGTTCTGCCCACACAGTGGTGCTGAAGCAGTCCCTCAGAGCCTCCTCGCTCTCAGCAGACCACCTCCTCACCACACGGGGCACCACTGGCTGCCTGTGCACGATGGGTTCATACACAGGCCGCAGGTGTACAAGGTTGTGGTCCGATTTGCCCAGGGGGGGAAGAGGAGAAGAAGAATAAGCGTCCTTGGTGTTTGCAAAGAACAAGTCCAGGGTTTTCTTGTCTCTGGTGGGGCAGGTGACATACTGGGTGTATGTTGGCAGAACAGATGAGGGAGAAGCGTGGTTGAAGTCACCAGAGATGAGGAAGAGAGCCTGTGGGTGCTGTGTTTGTAACCTGCTGGTGCAGGAGAGCAGAGCTTCACAAGCATTGTCAGCATTAGCAGAGGGGGCCACATACACTGCTATCACAATAATATGTGAAAACTCCCGGGGCAGATAATATGGCCTCATGCTAACAGCTAACAGTTCAATGTCTTTGTTACACAGCTGCTGTTTCACTGTACAGTGTCCAGACTTGCACCACTTTTCATTCACAAACACAGCCAGGCCTCCTCCTCTCTTCTTACCGCTCTCTTCTCTGTTCTGTCCACGCAGCAGATGAAAATGGTCCAGAGTGACAGTTGAGTCCGGGATTTCGGGGGTTAACCACGTCTCCGTGAAAAGCATGATGCTGCTGTCTCTGTACTCCCGCTGGTACCGCGTAGATCCCGCCAGCTCGTCCATCCCGTTGCGGAGAGATCTCACGTTTCCCGTGATGATGACGGGGAGAACAGGTCGGAAGCATCTCTTCTTTTCCCGGAGTTTACGTCCCGCGCGCCGGCCTCTGCGTGTCTTCCGCAGTAGCTCCGCTAGGATCTCGTGCCGGTCCCGGGGGAGACGCACCGCGCTCCGCAGCTCCAGCAGCATCTCCAGCAGCATCTCCCTGGAGTAAACACGCGGGGGCCGGGGGGGAGGGGGGCCAACACACATCGCGGCAAAAACACGCAATAAAACAACGAAAATAAAGTTGAATCAACGCGGAGTCAACGCGTGTGTGTTAACCCTCACTTCACAGAAAAGGTGTGCAAGAGTTAAAGTATTTACAATAGAAAGAAAGCGAAAAAAGTTGGAAAAAGACGGAGCGTGTTGCAACCAGCAGCCGGCTCTCACCAGCGCCGGAAGTCGAAGACTATTACGCCGTTTTAGATCAATATTGGAGTTTACGATGAAGAAAATGTTAAATAATGGTCTATAGTTGAATACTAAATTCCTGAAAATGCATAATATATCATATTTTGTGAAAGCTAAAAGGTGCTCATATATGTTGATAATTCTAGCTGCTGTACATAGTGAGCAAATGCTAAATGTCCCACGCACAGGGTCATGTTACTATTTTCGGCAAAGAGGTTATACAAATGACATCACATCGTTCTGAATTTGAGCAGCGAGTGGCAAAAACACATGAAAGTCAATGGTCAGTAATGACATTTTCTCCTGTAAAAGCTCAAAACACAAAAAAAAAAAACACAAAATCAAGTAAACAGTTGTAGAAAACCAGATAAACAACAGGAACAGTGCACATTTATCACTGACACAGACTTTGAGATCACACGCAGTTTAACTCTTCTAACCCTTTTCTCCTTAAATTAGATGTTGTGAGTCAGTTTGCTGAGGAAATTAATTGTTGTGTGGCAGTTGAAGTGTCCTAAATCTCCAACTGTCATTATCAAATAAGATAGCTCTGCACAGTCGGAGACACTACTTTTAGTTTTAAATTTGACATAAGTTAATTTGAGCAAAATGGCCGCTCTATGAACGAAAAATATGCCAAAAAGAAAAGCAAATAAACACGTTTTATAAGTTGTACTGCTCATAGATACAGTCGGCATCTGAGACCACGCCCTCTTTCTGACCACCGTGGGGAAAAAACTTTGATTTTAATGTGTCAGAGCTTTTCTTTCACCCACTGTCCAACAACTACGAGAGCAAACGCCGAGTTTAGGAGGAGGAAAGGACATGAAGCAGAATAAAGTAATTAAGCGTCCAAAATGTGTCTATTTATCCATGAATGCAGCAGCTACGGGCTAAACGCTACCACAGCGCTAGAGCCGCCTGCTGTATTTTTACATCTACAGAACAATCCGTTAACTTTTCCGAGGAAAGCCACGTCAACAACGTCTGTTAAGACTCGGCAGTGACTCGACTTGATTTAGTTGTGCTTAGTTTGCAAGAAAATGTATTTGAAGAGGGAAAAAGTTGAGTTTTCCCCAAGGTTTTCTCCCACAGCAGACCACATCCCCAAATGTGACGCGCTGCCTATAATTCTGCCGCTCAGTCAGAATGTTGAGGAGCATCTTTTGAATAATAGAACGTCGGTGCATAACCTCTATAGATTTTTGGAATGTAAAAATCCTTGGCTTGCCATGATGAAACGCTGCCAAGAGAAGGTGAGAGACAAGGGGGACCACATTTTGAACGGGAAGTGAATTGACCCGTAGAGTCTTAAGTAGTTTTAGATCAATACTGCTCTTTACACGAACAAAATACAAAATAAGGATCCACTTATCGCTATACCAGGTAAAACGTAACATATGTTAATTATGCAGAAATTGAATTAATGCATATGGTTTCTGAAGATGTTGGTCGGTGTGTCAATCAGTAGAAGAAGACTCGTGGACGCTTCTGAATATTAAAGGAAGTTTATTACAGAAAGCAGCATCACATACAGACAGCCGATGTTCGTCTGGGAGTCCCACTGTGGACAAATCTAGGATCTCCCTGATTCTAGTGCAACATAGCTTTATATATGGGAGAACAATGATATTAAGTGATTCAAATCAAAGAAGGCCAGACCGGATAGATGTGAAAATAGTTTACTGGATCCAGTCGCTTTGTCTGCGGATTTTCAGACAAAGCGATGAAGAAATACAGAAGAGACCACCATACGTCTATGCAAAACAGAATAAAAGTGGGCGTACATAATGAGTTCCAAGTACAGAGCTTATGTTTCTACGAACACAAAGAAGTATAAACACATATTAATAAAGAGGCCCTTGCATACCAAGACTGGACGTAAATGGGTGTAGAGGAACCTTAAAGGTCCCATATTGTGCTATTTCCCCCTTTACACAGTCTATTCTAAGGGCTTTGTTGATACATTTTTGCGTTGTGTAATATCCATAACATAACAGTTTCCAAAAAACACCCATTTCTTGGACTGGCCCCCCTCCTTGCAAAAGCAAACGGCTCACTCTGAGATCTGACCCCCCCGAACAGAGAGCAGGCTGCCTCCCCCACCCAACCCGCGCGCCTCCCCCGCCCAACCCGCGCGGCTCCCCCTCCCAACCCGTGACGAAGCCTAGAGTGGAGATGGTGCATGCGCCGTGTGCTCCGGTAAACAGCGATACACAAACACTGAATAAACATTTTATCCGTCCTGACGGTGCGTCGTGCTGAGTCCTACGTCCTGGATCTGACCTGGAGTTTGACGTGCTCCAGGGCCTCGACGACGGACGTTGCCGTTTGGTAAATAACAAGCTAACTCTTCGATCTGTCGTATCCATCGTGTAATTACTGTGTAGCATTAGCATTAGCTGTTTTTATTCTGCGGCTGCGCTCTTCCTGGAGGCGTGGCTTAAACACCGCGTCATCCTGGTGAAGCCGCGTCATCTTAGTGAGGAGCCCCCGTCTGCTGCTCAGCTGAGGGGGACGGAAAAGACAGTTCTCGAGTGAAAGCATGAGGGAATCAATCAAAAAACCACTTTGGGCACAACATACGAGGCCCAAATAGCACTGTAGGAAGGTTAAAACCTCTGAAAAGTCGATTTTGCATGTTATGGGACCTTTAAAGTAACGAATGGGTTGTCGGGAGACCATATAAGGTCTTACGTGAACCAGATGTTGAACGACCTTTGACCTAGGAGAAGAGCATGTTCACGGAGATGAAAAAAACCACACTTACAAACAAAGGAGACAACACCCCTTTTCAGATAAGGAAACCCACTCCCTAATGTTTCTTTATTGCCCCTCATAAAAATTCCCAAACTTACAGACTCTTCGTTTATGGTCAAACATACAATTTTGACTTATAATTACCCTTGTCCGCTTTTGGCCCCACAGCCTAGAGGCAACTGAATAAACAATTATCTGTACCGCTGGGGGAGCTCTCTCTACACTGGGTGGACTGCTCCTCGTCCGCCTGGAGGAACTCTTTAAAGCCACCTCCCTCTTGAGTGGTTGTGGCTCCACAGTCCAAGTGGATGTCAGTCCTAGTTCATCTGCAGCCTGTCCGTCCGTGGGAGTAGGATCTCTCCTTCACTGTGGTTCTCCTGAGGTTTCTACTTTGTCCCATGGGGTTTTTTGTAGTTTTTCCTCGCCACGAAGGAGGGTCAAAGGACAGGGGCATTCTGGGACAGTTATCTGAACTGCTTTACCTGTGGCCCATCGAGGCAACTGTTGTTGTGATTTTGGGCATTATAAAAATAAATTGATTTGATTTGATTTGATTTGATCTGTACCAGTGTCTCCCACAAATGTCTCTCACAGCAGATACTTCATGCACTCAATCCACTATTGCACTGCTACTTTGCTTCACCAGATACATACATTTAGTTAAAAACCGACATCTTACCAAGTATATTCAGCCATTCTTCTTTGACAATCTGTTTTTTACTGTACCGGTCTCACTTAACCGGATTACCCGCGTCAGTGCAGTGTTGTGCTTTGTCCTCTTCTGTCTTACATAATGAATTTCACAGTGAGCGCCATGTCTGGTTATCGTGCTGAACATGAGAGAAACCCAGGAGAGGAGCCCGGGGAGCAGGTAACTCTTTATCTCTAACTCCTGATCTCTGGCGTTCACTCGACCTCCTCTCACTCGGCTCTTGACCCGTTTCTGCCTCTCAGTGGGATGGGAGCCGCTTGGTGGAATACAGAATTGGAATTTCCATGTGCGAACACAAGAGTTTGTCTTTTTTATTTTGTGATATCTGAATGTTCGGCTTTGTATCATTAATGTTTGAATGGTATACGTGCTGGAGTTACTGTATGCTGCGAGGGTCTAGATCAGGGCTATTCAACTTTATCTTACTGAGGGCCAGATTTTTTGGATGATTTCGTCCTCGACGCCAGAAACGTGACTAAACCAGGACTAAACAGGACTAAATCAGGCTTAAACCAGGACTAAACCATGTCTAAACCATGATTAAATTAGGACTTTACCAGGACTAAACAGGACTAAATCAGGCCTAAACCAGGACTCAACCAGACCTAAACCAGATTTAAACCAGGACCAAACCAGGTCTAAACCATGACCAAATTAGGACTTTACCAGGACTAAATCAGTTGTAAGCCGGGTCTAAACCGAGTCTAAACTGGGTCTACACCATGATTAAACCAGGACTAAATCAGGACTTAACCAGGACTAAACCAGGTCTAAACCAGAACTAAACCAGGTCTAAACCAGGACTAGACCATGACTAAATCAGAACTAAATAGGACTAAACCAGGTCTAGACCAGGTCTAAACCAGGACCAAACCAGGACTAAACCAGAACTAAAGCAACAACAAGAGATAAAATATTTTCTATATTTTTGGACGATGGGTTGAGGGCCGGATAATAACAGTTTTGAAGAAGGGTTTTCTTTCTTTTGCCTCCTTCACTATTTCAAGTCATTCCTCCTTAAAATCCCTACCCTACTGTCTTCAGAAGTTTCATTTGTGGCTTTTAGATGAAGATAAACAGCGGATTGTAAACCAGAAGTAGAGTGCCTTCCGTGTAGAGCTAGGCTGCAGTGTGGGGATAAAAATCCAATTGTGATCTGATCTCGGTGATGAACTACTAAGTTGGAGAAATTCTAGGTTCTCGATCAGTGACACGTGGAGTTGACCAATCACAGAGGAGCGTGTGGTCTTTTGTTAGCTCTCAAAGGCAATATAAAGATAAGTACAGGAACAGCGATGAAATTGATACAGTTATCTGGCACCAAGAATATCAATATTTTCGGCATATTGCTCACTCCTTCTGTGTTGATACTGTCTTTTTTGCAGTTGGGCCAATCTAATTCTCATTGCAGTTTTCCTCACAGCAGTGAACAGAATGCAGCACATAACTCTGATTCTGCGTGGGCATCTTATCCTTGGAATGAACCCGTTTCTGTCTAAACTGGTTGCCCAATTTAAAGTGCACAGTAATGTCACGCTGCCTAAAAATCCTTTGTAGTTTTTCACACAGACCGAACACACCAGGGATGGCATCTGGCTTGATAAGCAAAATATTGTGTCTACATGAAATAAATCAACAACTTTATTTAGAGTCTGGGGTTGTAGAAATTGAACAAAAAAGAAAAAGGTGTTTCCGCTGAAATGCACAGATCCTAACCATTAAAATAAAAACAGAGCGAGCCGAAAGGAAGAAAGTCTGCTCTCAGATCCTCCAGGGCTGATGTGTTTTGCTTTGTCTGTTTGAGGAAAGGTCACAGATGATGTCAGAGGAGCGTCTTTTACTCTCAAACACACAGGGAGCGGCTGCTATGGTCCACACAGGCACTAACTGTTCTCTGCACAAATGGGAATAGAATCCAATTTAGTCTGTCTTGCTTTAGGTTACTTTGATTAGTTCATTTTAAAAGACACATATTTTGCATTGTTCGTTGTTTATTGATCTTTAAACATTCTCTCGAGTATCTCTGCTTTGGCATATCATGTTTTAGAATTCAAAATAATGTGTCTACTGAAAGCACACCCTTTTCTCGTCAGGATTTGTAGCAGCAGAGGGAATTAATGTGAGGAAATATACAAAAGCTAGCTTGCCCCCAACATGCCAATGCAGGCACGCTGTGTCAATGCAGTGGTTCTTAAGGGGTTGCGACCCCAATGGGGGTCGTGAAATGATTTCCAGGGGTCCCCAGATGATAGGTAAAAAATGATACAATAGTGTTAAACAAGGCTTGACACCTTGAAAACCGTGGCTGGTGTGTTGTTATTTTCACGGGATTTGCTCGAGTTGAAGGTGTGTGGTTTCCTTTTAGCATGTATAACGCTCCTCCGCTCCCGTCCTTTAGTGTGCACAAGGAAACTCCCGAGAGCGCGTTGTTTTTGTACCTCCACGCCGGTCCTATTATTGCATTATGGGATGTATTTGCTTCGCTGTTCTGGAGTCCGCCTTCATCAGTGCACCGTCACGATCAGCAGGTTCCACGGGGAGACCGGGCTGCCAGTTAGAACCGCCTCCGCCGCACGCATTTTCATTCCCGATCCATCTACGGCGCGCGCGTGTGTGGTCCGTGTTTGAAATGCAGTCCGTGCCGCTTCTTATCCTCCCGCAGGACCTCTCGAACACGGGGCGGGTGGTAATGTTTGCGCCGACAGAACCTTTCGGTCTTTGTCATCAGAACGCCGACGTTCTAAACCAGGGGTGTCCAAACTTTTTCCATCGAGGGCCACATATTGAAATATAGACCAAGCGGAGGGCCACAAATCAATAGCGAAATGTTAAAAAAAGCTGCATTTATCTGATGTTTTAAGCTCCACCACATCTACATTCAGTCTCAGTGCCTTAATATCAGGTCTGTGTGGCACCAAAATGTTCGTTATTTAGGTTAGAATTGTATAAAATCTGAAATGTGCTGTAAATAGTACTTATCAGGACAATGTGGGCCAGTTCACCAGGAAGACTAAGGGCCGGGAAAAATTGGTCTGAGGGCCGCATTTGGCCCCCGGGCCTGAGTTTGGACATGCCTGTTCTAGAGGCTGGGACTGTTCCGTGCATCTGCAGGGGCGTAGTGTCGAATTCAGGGCCCCGGGTGCAAAGCTTCTCGGTGGGCCCCTAGTAAATAACTGTGATGATTTATATATTTGTAATTAGGTGACGTGCAGTACAAAGGACCAAGACTCAGGTAGAAGTTATAAAAGGCCTTTACTGATCGATCAGGGTGACTCACGGTCCTTTCAGTCGCTCCTCACAAAGGTTGAACAAAGGAACAGGCCAGATATACCTTCATGTAAATTAGGTAAAAAGTAGGCGTGCATAATGAGTTCTAAGTACAGAACTGAGGTTTCTAAGAACATAACAGCACAAAGACACATAAATCAGGAGGCCCTTGCTTGCAATAGTTGGACGTGGATGGGTGTGGGGAACTTTAAGAAAATAACGGGATGTCTGAGGACGACACCATATAAGGCCACACCATACGTGAAGCCAGACATTGATGACCTTTGCTCCCGAAGAAGAGCGTTTTCCCTCTGTGGTCTAAAACACGCTTACAGTATTCCTACAAATTTGGTTATTATTGTTACTTTTTCATTAACTGTTGCTAAAATAGACCCTTTAAAATGCTGTGTTATCAAAATTCCAAGCAATCATTTTCAATAATTTGCTTGTATCAGATCTAAATACTAATGGTTTTAAGTTGTTATGTGAGGGGAAAAAGCAACAAATTAGAGTTTTCAGGGTAGAAACATCAGCTAGAAGGGACAATATACTATTTTCAAGTTTTAAAATTGTATTTGCGCTTCATAAAAAGTATTATTTATGGTAAAGTATGTGATATATCTGTAAATACAATGAAATATGATTGTGGAGGCATCATTTCTGTCATTATTTGTCCAGTTAAACTTAAAAATCTGTATTTTTCCTTCATCAAAAATGCTAAGAGTTTATCATAATCTCCTATAACATAAACAAATCATGTAAAACACAACAGTAAACGTTGTTAAAGCAGCTCTGATGTCACTCACATATTTCGGAATTTTCCAAAATCATCCCAGTTTTCCATATTTTGTGATAATCTGGTTTATTCCAGTTTCTCCAATGAAATAACATTATGTTCCAATTCACTTTTGCGTCTATTACGGAATTTAGAATTATGATACAGGACTGTTGTTTTTGCAATAATTACCAGGCTAATTTCACCATTTCACTATTACTGCTATTATGTGAACGATGATTTTTCTTTTTTTAAAGGGTGATGGGACCCTCATATCTCATGCATAATTTGTATTTAGTCTCTCAAACAAAAACAGATTAAATCGTAGAAAAATGCAACTTAGAAAAAAAACATTCCATGCTTTTGAGGGCCCTTCTCTGCCCTGGGCCCCGGGTAAACCAGTCCCCTTTACCCCCCCAGTCCGACACCCCTGGTCTTATGTGGAGCAGTTAGAACCGGACTCATTCAAAGTCATTCATTCATTTTCTACCGCTTATTCCCGTTAGGGGTCGCGGGTGACTGGAGCCTATCCCAGTGACTTTACCCGCCAGGTGGCCAACTCATCGCAGCAAACACAGAGAGACAGAGACAAGGACAGACAACTGTTCACTCTCACATTCATTCACTAGGGACAATTTAGAGTTCTCAGTTAACCTACACAGTCATGTCTTTGGACGGTGGGAGGAGCCGGAGAACCCGGAGAGAACCCACGGTAACACGGGGAGGACATGCAGACTCCACCCAGAGTTAGGGTGTTAGGGTGGTTCAGGATTCGAAACCACGATGTTGGGGTGGTCTGGGATTCGAACCCACGATCTCCTTATTGAGAGGCAGTTATTCAGACAGTAGACAGTTAGTCACAGTTATTCAAATGCATGAATTCTAAAGCTGATTTTGTCCGTGCTCCGCAGACGTGGGATGTTTACTGACTTTAAATGACTGAAATGTAAAGGGAAATCAGGCAAAAAATGTGTCCTTTGCACAAAACGAGAGAAACAGCTGCTTGTTTGCCACCCAGGGAGTCAAACACACAAAGAATATGACAGAACCAAGATCGGTCTGTGCACAACAACCATTTGTCTGCACCGTCTACAAACTCATGGAAGGGGCTGTGGGTTGCATTCAAGACGTTCTGTTGATAACTGGTCACATTTGTATGCCACTTCCCCAGCTGCAGTCTGAGCCAGCGTTACAGTCGTTCAATAGACTTATCGAGAACACATACTCATTACTCTACAGCAGAGGGGGGCAAACTAAGGCCCGGGGGCCACATGCGGCCCTTTTGGCATTTTGATCCGGCCCGCAAAGCATTCAATAAAAAATTGTATGAGTTAGGTGTGGTGTATTTGTCATTTTATAGTTTCCTGAGCAGCTGCTTGTTCATTAAAAATCAGTTTTGAGAACAGCCACCACTAGAATAACACCAGACTTTGATGCATTGGATAAAAGGAGTGATCAACTGCACTGTTCCCACTAAATAAAGGTAATGATTTTTACTATTCTGTAGTAAGTTTTTGTGTATTTTAGGCATTAAGTCTATGTGTAGTAGTATGTGTGTAAAATGGTCCGGCCCCCAGGCAAGTGTAAAAATCCAATGTGGCCCTTGCGTCAAAATAATTGCCCACCCCTGCTCTACAGCTATGTGTTAGTTTCTTATGTAAGCTTCAGACAGATATCGAAAGCCGTTACTCACAAGAGCGCTGTCAGGAATTGAAGAAGCTGCTTGAAACTTTGATGCAGTTGACAGAATCCAGTTTTCAGATGTTAAGGTGAGACACAACAGCTGAATAGGAAAAAATCTTGAATATTAAGATTTCAATTTCAAACTTCGTCTGTAGTTTACTCACATAAATGTAAGAAAAAAATGTATTACAAGTTTTTCCATCATGTAGTGTTTTCATGTGGAAATAAGGCGTTTTATGTGTAAAAATGGCCAAAAATGCACATATTTGGGACATTTAAATGTGAAAAATGGACAGAACCAGGTTTTTTGTACACATATTAGTTATAAAAAATGTACAGAGGGGATTTTTTTGATTTCTTATGTAGTTTTTAAGTAAACTTGATTGGACTGAAAATTATCCTAAAATTTCCAATTTCACCTCATTTTTTTAACTTAAACTCCAATAAATTAGTTTAAGAATTAGATATTAAAAAATCCTTCAGTACGTTTTGTCAAAATCTTGTTGAGTCCAGGATTGTACAGTGTGTGGGAGCTACTTTAAGTGTGATCCTTATGTCCCGAGGGAGAAACGGTCTTTGAAGTTCCAATGTCTCAGAGAAATCTATGAATGAAGTGGATTAAATGGAAGAATAAAACATTTTTAGGAGCAGATTGGACAAGTTTGTTGTTTCCACATGAAAGCCGATATGTTAAGAGTGCTAAAAAACAAAAGGTTGTCTATTATATTGTTATTGGCCTTTAAACATGCTGTACCTTATATTTGGAATGTCATGTTTTAGAACAAAAAAAAAGTTTAGAAAATAACTGTATCTGTTTGACCTGCACTTGCTCAGTTTGTGTTCATAATAAATACGAGTGAACTAGTTTGCTTTAGTGATCATGTTTAAACACTGAGTCTGGCGAAGATTTAAGGACTTAAAAAAACAGCAGAAGAGTCTCAAATGTCTAAAATTTAAAAAAAACATCGACCGAAGGAGTTCAGCGAGTGTTTCTGACGGTCAGAGAGGATTTTCAAACCATCAAACATTCCTCAAACTAGCGTGAATGAAGCTAAATGCAACTCCAGGTGTGTTTTAATGACGGAACATTGTTAGAACACGATTAAAAGCTCAAAAGAAGTCACTGTTATCCTTTAAAGATATTTAGCGTCGATGAGGTTTAGTTCTGTCTGTCAGAGCTGGGCCTGGGACGAGATTGAAATTTTATGTCACGATTATCACGGCCAAACTAATTGCGATTAACGATAATATCACGCTACTCATTAAAATGGCTGACAGTTTGAAAATGTGACATATAAAGACATTACTTTCTAATTATGAATAACTTCTGACATATTTGTACTTTATTATAAGTGAAAACAAAAAGGGAACATACAGTAATGGACAAGTTGCTTTTCTTCTGCACAATCTGGTGACAAAATGGCGATTATCTTTGACGGCAATCATCACGATTGCACCATTGACTGTACATATCAGTGGACTATGGGATTGTGACGTCACCCATAGCGTTTGCCTCCAGCCAAATGAAGCCCATCGTGGCTAGCAGTTATAGCGGCTAAAGCGGAGCCAGACTCCATATTTGGAAATCCGAGTGCGCATCGTGGCAACCACACGGACCAATCAGTAGGAGGTTGTTAACGGTATCCGCCTCTCGGTGAGAGGAGACGGCGGCAACGTGCGGCGCTAGCTGTCAATCAAACCTGTTGCTAACACGAGCGAAAACGGCCCCTGGAAAAGGAAGCACCTGATTGGTCAGTTATTATTGCTAATAACTTGATTTATGAACAACCAACGAGAAAAAAACACCCGATTCATGTGGAGTGAGTCAAAACAGACATTTTAGTTCCAGATGTGAGTTTGACAGAAACAGTTACAGAGTAAAGGGCACCAGTGTCACAATAGAAAGTGAATGGCAGCTCTGCTTTATGGAGCCAGGAGCCTCCATAGCTGCTTCCTATTTGGAACGCGGCGGCTAGCATGCTAACATGGTCCACTGATATCTACAGTCTATGGATTGCACAAAATGTAGCACAAACGATTATTGTCTTCCCTTTTTATCACGACAAACGATATTATTGATACTATTTGTTCTTGTATTTTCCGGTTTTTCGGCACGTTTCACAGGCCACAGTTTTTCAATTCTTTTAATTTTTTTTGCATTTTTCAATAGTTCCTAGTCTTCTAATGTCTGCTATTACTTTTGGTACATGTACCTTTTGTAGTTTTTTCATAATTTGCCGAGCAATTTTTCCCTATCTTTTACAGTGGGAGCCTTTCTGCACGGTGGCAGAGCGGCTAGAGCTTCTGCCTCCCAATCAGGAGGCCGTGGGTTCGAATCCCGGTCCAGACCAACATCACACGAATTCAATTGCGCAGTCACTCGCAATAGCTTCAGCTATTGCAACAGCATCTAGTTGTTTATTGCCCCACGGTCAGAGCTGACGCAGATGTTTGTCGTCCTGAGTAACCCACCGTCTGCTCTTCAAATCCTCTCCTTCCAAACGCGTCGGCTGCTCTCCCTCTCTCTGTGAGTCCTGTCGCCGTCCCAGCCCCAGAGGCTCATGGGTAATTTACTGACGCCCGCTTCCAATTGGCCCCGCACCCACGGCCCCTGATCTCCTCTCCACGCTCTCCTCTGATCTTCTCTCCTCTGCTTTCTTTCGCGCCGCTTTTTATTGATAATTTACACAACGACGAACATTTGTATTACAGTATTTCACGCAACAACGATGAAAGTTAATAAATAATAAAGTGTGTAAAACTGTTAATAAAGGTTTGGTTTATTCATCTTTTTTTCTTTGTCCTTCATATTTTAAGTGTTGCAGTTTGAACTAGATGTTCATTTTGAGTCGAATTCATGTTGCCGGATTTTCTTTGAACGGTTGATTCATAATTCCTCGTCCTTTCTTCCTCTTCTCTTCTCTCTCTTCCCTCTTTCTTTCTCCATCTCTCTTCTTCTTTTATTCTCGCTCCTCTTCTGTCTCTTCTCTCTTTCTCTCTCCATATCTCCTCTTCTTCTTTTATTCTCGCTCCTCTTTTCTTTCTTTCTCTCTCCTCCTCTTCTTTTATTCTCGCTCCTCTTCTCTCTTTCTCTCTCCATCTCCCCTCCTCTTCTTTTATTCTCGCTCCTCTTCTCTCTTTCTCTCTCCATCTCTCCTCCTCTTTTATTCTCGCTCCTCTTTTCTTTCTTTCTCTCTCCTCCTCTTCTTTTATTCTCGCTCCTCTTCTCTCTTTCTTTCTCCATCTCTCCTCCTCTTTTATTCTCGCTCCTCTTCTCTCTTTCTCTCTCCATCTCTCCTCCTCTTTTATTCTCGCTCCTCTTCTCTCTCTTCTCTCTTTCTCTCTCCATCTCTCCTCCTCTTCTTTTATTCTCGCTCCTCTTCTCTCTCTTCTCTCTTTCTCTCTCCATCTCTCCTCCTCTTCTTTTATTCTCGCTCCTCTTCTCTCTCTTCTCTCTTTCTCTCTCCATCTCTCCTCCTCTTCTTTTATTCTCGCTCCTCTTCTGTCTCTTCTCTCTTTCTCTCTCCATCTCTCCTCCTCTTCTTTTATCCTCGCTCCTCTTCTCTCTTTCTCTCTCCATCTCTCCTCCTCTTCTTTTATTCTCGCTCCTCTTCTCTTTCTTTCTTTCTCCCTCTCTCCTCCTCTTTTATTCTCGCTCCTCTTCTGTCTCTTCTCTCTTTCTCTCTCTATCTCTCCTCCTCTTCTCTCTCTTTCTCTCTCCATCTCTCCTCCTCCTCTCTTCTCTCTGCACCCTCTTCTCTCTTTCTCTCTCCATCTCTCCTCCTCTTCTTTTATTCTCGCTCCTCTTCTCTTTCTTTCTCTCTCCATCTCTCCCCCTCTTCTCTTTCTTCTCTCTTTCTCTCTCCATCTCTCCTCCTCTTCTCTTTCTTCTCTCTGCACTCTCTTCTCTCTCCTCCTCTTCTCTTTCTTCTCTCTTTCTCTCTCCATCTCTCTTCCTCTTTTATTCTTGCTCCTCTTCTCTCTCTTCTCTCTTTCTCTCTCCATCTCTCCTCCTCTTCTGTCTCTTCTCTCTTTCTTTCTCCATCTCTCCTCCTCTTCTGTCTCTTCTCTCTTTCTCTCTCTATCTCCCCTCCTCTTCTGTCTCTTCTCTCTCTTTCTCTCTCCATCTCTCCTCCTCCTCTCTTTCTTCTCTCTTTCTCTCTTCTCTCTCCTCCTCTTCTCTTTCTTCTCTCTGCACTCTCTTCTCTCTCCTCCTCTTCTCTCTGCACTCTCTTCTCTCTCCTCCTCTTCTCTCTCTTCTCTCTTTCTCTCTCCATCTCTCCTCCTCTTCTCTTTCTTCTCTCTGCACCCTCTTCTCTCTCCTCCTGATCTTATTTTATCTCACCCCCCCTCTCCCCTGTTCTTCTTAGACTCGTTGCTCTTTTGTAAACCGGAGGCTCTGTAACATTTAGCTCTGACGATGAGGAGGAGACGACAGGTCTGGCTGGGCGTGTGACCTTTTCTTCAGGGGCTACAATCCCGGCGTTTCATCCGTTGATCTTTGTGGAATGTAGACAAGAGAAACCTTAAGATAAGAGAGCGTTTATTTGTCCCACAATATTTTACTTTCATGAAACTAATTTGAATTGATGTAGATCCAGTCGTCAGTGATCAGTGGGTTTTATGTGAGGGTTCTACAGCCAGTTCTCTGTCGAAAAGACGTGATTTGGAGTTCATGGTTAACCGATTAGCCAATGAACTGTGACTAAATGTTTAATCGAGGCACGTTTCAATTTTTTGCCGCGTTTATGATGTTGTAATACACAACTGCACAACCAGAGGGCGCCTGAGCGAGCACCTTCATGCAACTTTAATGTCTATATGAGTTTGCCAAAACTCCAATATGGACGATTTATTCCATAAAGTAGGGCTGGGCGATATGGCAAAAAATTATAATCACGATTTTCTTGGGGCCAGATAATGATTGTTTTTTCTGTTGCCTTTAATAGAGCTGCACGATTTAGGAAAAAATATGTAATTGTGATTTTTCTGACCAGTTTTGTGATTGTGATTCGATTTTCTATTGAGATTCTCATTTTAAGCATAATTTTGTCGCTTTTAGTCACATTTTTGTCACATTCAGTTGTGTTTGTTGTAATTAAGTGAGTCTTTGTCACGTTTAGTCACGTCTTTGTAGTTTTTAGACACATTTTTGTCACTTTTAGTTGCGTTTTGGTGCATTGAGTTGAATCATTGCACTTAAGAGGTGTAAGAGGTAAATAAAGTCATTTGCTCAGAAGCTTCAGAGGCTAAACAACAGGAGAAAAAGTGTGTTTGAACAGACAGCTGCATTAAAGACACAAACAGTGAATCAAGATATGATGATGTCATAAAAATAGCAGATTGTCAGGAATGAGCTCACGATTTTTATCACCGTATCACCCAGCTCTACCATAATGACAGAGGAAAGAATCTGAATCTGAAAGGTTTTTTTTATTTCCAGTGTCGGTGAGCACAATTCACAAAAGGAACTTGCTTTGGCGGTAAAGTGCAACAAATAACAATGAATATAATAATAGAAAGGTAAAAAGTATAGACTATAAATGATGCAAATATAACATATGTGTAGAATAAAAAATAAATACAATATACAGTATAAGGACACCAGATCAGAAGAATAGTGCAGACAGTGGAATAGTGTTAGATTTCTCTGGGACATTGTAACTTCAAAGGCTGTTTTCTTAAAATGCCTTTTTCTCCCCTCGGGACATAAGGATCACACTTAAACTAGATCCTACACTACACTGTACAATCTTGGACTCAACAGGATTTTGACGAAATGTAAAGAAGGATTTTTTTTTTAATATATATAATTCTAAAACTGATTTATTGAAGTTTTAAGTAGAAAAAAATAGGCGAAATTTGAATTTTTAGGACAATTTTCAGTCAGATCTAGTTTATTTAAAAACTAAATAAGAAATCCAAAATCCCCTCTGTAAATGTTTTTGAAACTAATAAGTGTACAGAAGTGTTCAGAAGCCCTTATAAATAGAGAAACACCGAGGCCAGTTACGTCGCCCGGATTGGCGTCACCGGGGCCCCACCCTGGAGCCAGGCCTGGGGTGGGTGCTCGACGGCGAGCGCCTGGTGGCCGGGCCTTTCCCCACGGGGCCCGGCCGGGCCCAGCCCGAACGAGCGACGTGGGGCCGTCCTCCCGTGGACCCACCACCCGCAGGAGGATCCATAAGGGGCCGGTGCGGAGAGAGATCTGGGCGGCAGTCGAAGGCGGGGGCCTCGACGACCAGATCTCCGGACACAGAAACTAGCTCTGGGGACATGGAATGTCACCTCGCTGGGGGGGAAGGAGCCTGAGCTTGTGCGGGAGGTCGAGCGTTTCCGACTAGATATAGTCGGCCTCACCTCCACGCACAGCCTGGGCTCTGGAACCCGTCTCCTCGAGAGGGGCTGGACGCTCCATTTCTCTGGCGTTGCTCGCGGGGAGAGGCGGCGGGCTGGTGTGGGCTTGCTCATAGCCCCACAGCTCAGCCGCCACGCGTGTTGGAGTTTACCCGGTGAACGCGAGGGTCGCGTCCCTCCGCCTTCGGGTGGGGGACAGGTCTCTCACTGCTGTGGCGGCCTACGGGCCGAACAGCGGTGCAGAGTACCAGACCTTCTTGGAGTCCCTGGGAGGGGTACTGGACAGTGCACCGCCCGGGGACTCCGTTGTTCTACTGGGGGACTTCAACGCCCACGTGGGCAACGACAGTGACACCTGGAGAGGGGTAATCGGGAGGAACGGCCCCCCTGATCTGAACCCGAGCGGTGTTCAGTTATTGGACTTCTGTGCTAGTCACAGCTTGTCCATAACGAACACCATGTTCAAGCACAAGGGTGTCCATCAGTGCACGTGGCACCAGGACACCCTAGGCCGGAGGTCAATGATCGACTTTGTTGTCGTGTCATCTGACCTTGACGGCGTGTCTTGGACACTCGGGTGAAGAGAGGGGCGGAGCTGTCAACCGATCACCACCTGGTGGTGAGTTGGATCCGCTGGCGGGGGAGGAAGCCGGACAGACTCGGCAGGCCCAAGCGTATCGTGAGGGTCTGCTGGGAACGGCTGGCAGAGCCCTCTGTCGGCAGGGTCTTCAACTCACACCTCCGGGAGAACTTCTCCCAGATCCCGGGGGAGGTTGGAGACATTGAGTCCGAGTGGACCATGTTCTCCACCTCCATTGTCGATGCGGCGGCTCGTAGCTGTGGTCGCAAGGTCTCTGGTGCCTGTCGCGGCGGCAATCCCCGAACCCGGTGGTGGACACTGGAAGTAAGGGATGCCGTCAGGCTGAAGAAGGAGTCCTATCGGGCCTTGCTGGCTCGTGGGACTCCTGAAGCAGCTGACAGGTACCGGCAGGCCAAGCGTACTGCAGCCCGGGCTGTCGCAGAGGCAAAAACTCGGGATTGGGAGGAGTTCGGGGAGGCCATGGAGGAGGACTATCGGTCGGCCTCAAAGAAATTCTGGCAAACCATCCGACGCCTCAGGAGGGGGAAGCAGTGCTTCACCAACACCGTTTACGGTGCGGGTGGAGAGCTGTTGACCTCGACTGGGGATGTTGTCGGAAGGTGGAAGGAATACTTTGAGGATCTCCTCAATCCCACTGTCACGTCTTCCGAGGAGGAAGCAGAGGCTGAGATCTTGGAGGCGGACTCGTCCATCACCCTGGCTGAAGTCACTGAGGTGGTTGGCAAGCTCCTTGGTGGCAAGGCTCCGGGGGTGGATGAGATCCGCCCTGAGTATCTTAAGTCTCTGGATGTTGTGGGACTGTCTTGGTTGACACGTCTCTGCAACATCGCGTGGCAGTCGGGACGGTACCTTTGGACTGGCAGACCGGTGGTGGTCCCTCTGTATAAGAAGGGGGACCGGAGGGTGTGTTCCAACCACAGGGGGATCACACTCCTCAGCCTCCCCGGTAAGGTCTATTCCAGGGTACTGGAGAGGAGAATCCGACCGATAGTCGAACCTCGGATTCAGGAGGAGCAGTGTGGTTTTCGTCCTGGTCGTGGAACACTGGACCAGCTCTATACTCTCCATCGGGTGCTCGAGGGTTCATGGGAGTTTGCCCAACCAGTCCACATGTGCTTTGTGGATCTGGAGAAGGCATTCGACCGTGGGGATCAAGGTGCCCCGGGGCGCCTTGTGAGGGGTGCTCCTGGAGTATGGGGTCCGGGGCCCTTTGTTAAGGGCTGTCCGGTCCTTGTACGACCGGAGCAGGAGCTGCGTTCGCATTGCCGGCAGTAAGTCAGACCTGTTCCCAGTGCATGTTGGACTCCGCCAGGGCTGCCCTTTGTCACCGGTTCTGTTCATAATATTTATGGACAGAATTTCTAGGCGCAGTCAGGGCGTGGAGGGCGTCCGGTTTGGGAACCACAGGATCTCATCTCTGCTGTTTGCAGATGATGTCGTCCTGATGGCTTCCTCAAATCAGGACCTGCAGCATGTACTGGGACGGTTTGCAGCCAAGTGAGAAGCAGCTGGGATGAAGATCAGCACCTCCAAATCCGAGGCCATGGTTCTTGACCGGAAAAAGGTGGCTTGCCCTCTCCGGTGGGTGGGGAGTCCTTGCCTCAAGTGGAGGAGTTCAAGTATCTCGGGGTCTTGTTCACGAGTGAGGGAAGGATGGAGCGTGAGATTGACAGGCGGATCAGTGCAGCGTCTGCAGTGATGCGGGCGTTGTATCGGACCGTTGTGGTGAAGAGAGAGCTGAGTCGAAAGACGAAGCTCTCGATTTACCGGTCAATCTACGTTCCGACCCTCACCTATGGTCATGAGCTTTGGGTAATGACCGAAAGGACAAGATCACGGATACAAGCGGTCGAAATGAGCTTCCTCCGCCAGGTGGCTGGGCGCTCCCTTAGAGATAGGGTGAGGAGCTCAGTCACACGGGAGGAGCTCAGAGTAGAGCCGCTGCTCCTCCACGTCGAGAGGAGCCAGCTGAGGTGGCTCGGGCATCTGTTCCGGATGCCTCCTGGACGCCTCCCTCGGGAGGTGTTCTGGGCATGTCCCACCGGAGGCGGCCCCGGGGAAGACCCAGGACACGCTGGAGGGACTATGTCTCTCGGCTGGCCTGGGAACGCCTCGGGATCCCCCCGGAGGAGCTAGAGGAAGTGTCTGGGGTGAAGGAAGTCTGGGAGTCCCTGCTTAGACTGCTGCCCCCGCGACCCGGCCCCGGATAAGCGGAAGAAGATGGATGGATGGATGTACAAAATAATTTTAAAAAGAAAAAGAAATGTAAACCATTTTTCAGATTAAAATGTCCCAAATATGTATATTTTTGGCCATTTTTTCACACAAAATGCCTTATTTCTACATGAAAACATGACATGATGAAAAACTTGCAATACATTTTTTCTTACATTTATGTGAGTAAACTACAGGAGAAGTTTTAAACTGATATCTTTAAATTTAATATTTTTTCCTGTTCACCTGCAGTGTCTCACCTTAACTTGGATTTCATGTTGGTGGAGAAAACATTTTGCCTCTAATAGAAAACTATTGATTTTTTACCGGCACAAGCTAAAGTAAGCAGCTAATGTTAGCGACTTTACAACGTGACTCTTAAAAAAAGGGTTTTATTCATAATCTCTACAACAGTGCATGAAAACAGCGTTTATAAGAGCTTTCATTCACCGTGGTGTGGGCAGTGTGTGCTCTGCCTTTACGACACCACATATACCGAGGTCTAATATGACTCTTCAACTTCACCTTGAAACGTCAACAAAAAAGCACTGTTAACACCACCGGTCAGCTGACTATTGACCAGTCGGTTTAAGCAAAAGCTTGAACATGTTTAGTTGGAGAAGAAAGGATTTATTGCAGTGTTACTTTCATGCTTGTGCAGTACCCACAGCTGATGGATGAAGTACATTTTTGTGATGATAATAAATGTATTCTGTCATGACTTCTGATTGTACGGTCAGAGGCACTTGCTGTGAGTTTGAGCGCTGCAGCAGCTGAGTGAAAGCAGCGTGCACATGGTGAAACACAGCTGCAGGCAACAGTAAACACCGCTCGGAGGAGGCACCGAGGTGAACTGAGGGAGTAAGCGCCGCTATGATACCACTCCTGAGCAAATCATCACAAACACAGAAGCTGGAAAAGTTTTGTGGCAAAGAGTCTCTGTCTAAATAAAGCTAGTATCCATGCGACGCTGGAGCTAGGATTGTCAGCAGGATTGTTAATGTGTTTCTATCATGTTCCTTGAGGCGCTGTATGAGAAGAATGTGGGACCACAAACATGTCCACAGCACAAATGCCTCTGGTTCTTATCCTTGTACTGAGCAGCTTTAGCAGTCGTCTTTAACAAGGAGGTAGAGATGCACTGAGGGTATCGTCTCCAGGGGTTTAGCAAAACAATTCTGAGCCCAAGGTACAAACCTTCTCTGTGGGCCTCAAATACATCATTTTATTTATGTTTTATTTATCGCAACCAATTTGGTTATCATTGTTATTTATTTATTTCATTTTTGTGTAAGGTTTCTACGTACACCTAACCTACATCTTATGTAGCTACCGTCCTATATTATGATACAGTACTGTTTGTATTTGCATAACATAACAGACCAATTTAACAAAAATCTTAAACCTATTAATCTTTAATTGCAAATCATAATCACAAGGTTTTATTTGTTAACAATTTGACTAATATACGAGCAATAATTTTAGTCTTTTTTATACAGAGGTGATGGGGCCCTCAGATCTCATGCATAATTGTATTTATTCTCTCAAGGACTTAACTCAACCACATTGTATTTTATTTCAACAAAAATAGATTGAAGTGTAGAAAAATCCACCTGAGAAAAAACTAAAAACATCACATGTTCTGAGGGCCCTTCCCCGCTCTAGGCCCCGGTGAAACCAGTACCATTTACCCCCCAGTCCGGCGTCCCTGATCATCTGCAATTCAGAAAAATTGTTAAACAAAGGGCTTACAATATTAAACACACTTAATAAAACAATTCTAAGAGGTTTAAAACTGAATAAAATAAATAAATGAAATGTAAAATGATGTCAGACACAGTGTCAAAGGCTGAAGTGAACAAGTGCATTTTAAGCAGTGATTTAGAAGACGGGCAGAAGAGTCTGTCTAATGTGCAAAAGTAGCTCCGTCCAAAGTTTTGGTGCTGCCAGGCAAAAGGCCCGGTCCCCTCTGAGCTCCCGGCTGGTTTTTGGCAGACTCAGAAGTAGACTATTTATTGGCTCCAAACTCCGTCAAGCCACATTTTGAAACAGAGACATGGCAGAGGACTATAATCTGGTGCTCAATACAGTGTGGCATTCAATTAGTGCATATGACTGCACCAACTCCATTATTCAGACCTTTAACCTAAATATTTGCATCTGACAGGTGCAAATATGGACTGAACCAAAGCTTGGATGTCTGTGGCCAAAATGTTTATAATACTGAAGGCTGTTACTCTCCTCACACTGCCCTGACCACAAACAACTGACAGTTTGGTGACGCATTAAACATCACATACATTTACAACAGAACCAACTTAAACAGTAACTGCATTTCCTGCATTTGAGACGAGAATTGTTTTGGCTTCTTTACCTCCTCTTCATCGTGGTGTCGTAACACATGAGCCCGAAGGTTTGTGGTGTTTCCGCAGTATTTTATTCTTGCGCGGCAGATTTTGCACACCGCATGGCTCTTGTCAAACTCAGTTGTTCCATCTTTGTTGTAAAAGCCAAAGTGATTCCAAATGTCCGCTTTGTACATGCTAGGAGCCTCTCGCAAATCCTTCTCTTTTTCCGCCATGTTGAAAATGATTAGATGCAGCGCCGTGCTTAAACTACCGCGAGATGCCGTACCGAAGCCTCTCCTACGGCATGCCTCTCGCGAGATTGTGTTGTTGTTCTTTAGTGGTGAGGTAGGTTAACAAAGTCTGGTGCCGTTCACTGACATCTAGTGGCCGGGCTTTCAGTGGAATACAAACGCAACCATCTGAAATGATTTTTCCGTCAAAAATATGACTTAAAAAATCGATTTGGACACATTTTGAATCGATACGAGAATCGCGCGATGAAGTATCGCGATATATCACGGAATCGATTTTTTTCTTACACCACTAGTTTGGCAACGCATTAAACATCACATACATTTACAACAGAATCAACTTAAACAGTAACTGCATTTCCATCACCTCAAATTGAATGCACATATTGAAGTATTGCAAAAGTAACAAGAGATGGACACGCCAAATATTGCAGTTATAACCCTAAAAAGCCCACACATAACTGTTGGACTAGATACCTGCACGGGGCGGCACCAGACGAGTGAACATGGGTGATAAACAAAGCCAAAATAATCCACATTTCCAGATCGTTTTGCCCTAAATCCTCCAGAGTAACAGAGCTAAACATGTCTTTGCACCACACAAAGCTTGAAGCGCCCTCTGCAGGATTAGCGCGGCCACAAACCTGAGCAGACAAGTGACACCTGTATCCAGGTAACCAACACGCAGTTATGCGCTCGAACGCTTCGATGGAGATGGAGCTAAATTTGCACTGCATTTGTCATTGGCTTTTCTGATGCACAATCTGGAAATATGTGCATTGTGTAAGAACGGAAACACAGTTAGTGACTCTAAAGAGAAGCGGGATAATTAGGACTGCAGAATATAAGCTGACAGGGTTAAACACACAAACGTTCAAGAGAAGTTAGCTTCAAAACACTTGAGTGAATACGATTTTGTTTATTTGTTGTGTTTGTATTTCCACACAGTTAAAGGGACCTCTGTAGACCTTGGCACTTATTGTGTATGAATGAGGTTGGAGGCTATATATAAAAAAACAACAACAAAAACTCTAAAAGTAAGAACTGCGCAAAAATATCTGTTAAAATATGATGTTTTATAGGTATTTTGACAATTCATTTTGCTAAAATTCCCATTGGAAATGTATGGGGATTTTCATAAAACTTTCCACTTCCCCTTTACAACCCTTGTCTCCAGCACCATTTTGAAGTTGAGCCTTTTATTTTTCCCTAAATAACATTGTTTTTTTGCCAACCGTAGCCGCCTGTTTGCCAGCAGACTCAGGTGTCTGGAGGTGGCCACAAATCTATAAACACCGCAGTTTTCTCTCACGCTGCTCTAAACATTGTTCTGGGATTTGGAATGAACATTTGTTGTTTTGGCACCAGTTCATCAGAACAAAAAACTCCAACAGACTTGTCCTCGCGCCATCGACTCTCTCCCAAACCCCAAACCTGGCTCCGGACCCTTTAAGCAGACATTTTCGAAGAGTCCGATAAACGTTGTCCGGTGATGAGGCGTCGGAAGCCCCAGCGCTGTGTGCAGACTCCGGAGCGCGGCGGTTATTATCAGCAGGAGCAGGTTGTGTCGGTGGAATTGATTGTGGCAGATTGGAGCGCTGTGCCGTGTCCGCGCTCATCGGAAATCAACACGACACAGTCCGGGCGATGTTATTAGCACCATTCTGCATGCAGCTGCGCCCGTGGAATGCTACACGAGCGGTTGTTTCCCCTCGGCGTGTTGGCGTCCTGGTGGAGAATGGACAAAAGTGTGTTTAAAGGTGAACTATGTGTGGCTGTTTGCCCTTGTCGTCATCGAGTTGTAGTGTTTATTTATTTATTGACCTTTATTTAACCAAGTAAAAGCTCTATGACAGGCATGTCCAAACTCAGGCCCGGGGGCCAAATGCGGCCCTCAGACCAATTTTTCTTGGCCCTTAGTCTTCCTGGTGAACTGGCCCACATTGTCCTGATAAGTACTATTTACAGCACATTTCAGATTTTCTACAATTCTAACCTAAATAACTAACATTTTGGTGCAGCACAGACCTGATATTAAGGCACTGAGACTGAATGTAGATGTGGTGGTTGTTACGGGAGAATTGCAGTTGTGGATTTCTTTAAAACAAGTTAAACAATAAAAATGCAGAGAGAATGAGTCTGATCAATGAGTTGTTTATTCACTGGTACCAGAGTGAATAGACGCCTTTCCCTGACATAGTGACTCTCCCTGGTCGACGGAGGTACATGACAATCAGAACACATGCTTTTTATACACAAGACATAGGTGGAGACATAGTTATCACATCACGAGGAGACAACATGAAACATCAGTGTGAAACCAGAGCAAGGACATATGTGACATCAATGTTTATGAAAAACAACAGCTATCAGTGGTGTTTCCAGTTAAAGCCAGATTTCAGAGTCAGAGGACGTCATAAAAGGATTAGATGCCCATTATCTATCTTTGTGACCGGGACTGGGAGCGAACAAAACAGGTGCTAAAGAGATGTTAAAGTTGAAGTTAACCTTAGCAACGTAGAATGAGTGAAACCCCAATTTCGGCTATTACAGTCCACCCCATGTCACAGATAAAAACATTTTACTGTTACACCCAAAAATCTGTAATAGAATACATCATTAGAATAACATATCTTTATTCATTCATGTGTCAAACAATCAAGTTAATCAACCTGTAGTCAAAACTTAAAAACACCTAAATGTAAAGATGCCTTCGAATAAACATGTTGAAAACAACCCGGGCCTAATGGTTCAGTTCAGTCCAAGTCCAGGTCAAAGTCACCAGACAAGTCCCAGTGAGCCGTCAGGCTTAAAGCCTCTGCTCGGTTCTGCAGAAACAAAACTGGGAAGAAACTAGATTATTCACCATCCTAAGAATGCAGGGAACAAGACAGGAAACTAAGATAAAGAAGAATGCAATATTTATCAACAACTCTTTCCAGGATGAGAGAAACCAATCGAGAGTGAACAGCGAATAGCCCTTCGCAGTCTCACCCTCCATCAGGTCTCGTAATTTAGTGAGATTAGCTATGCCCTGTGCTATCGCCACCCCCTTTATCATTAGCAGGTCTGTAGGTCCAACAGGTGCTCCCCAAGGTCTGACAGACCCCCCCTTGGCTAGTGGTTATCTGATCTAACACCAGGCGATTTTGAGGAGCCACAGAGCGTAAGGCATGTTAACTCCTCCCTCGTAGAGGCTAAAACAGAGAGAGTGTTATTAACAAATGATGAGAACACTTAACTGAGAGTTTAAACCCTTAACATTAACTTGCCTATCCCCCATGCTGGGGAATAGGGCCAGCATGACCTTTTGACCTGAAGTCCAGAGGTTGTGGTCGTCTGGCACAACAGATCCCCAAATCGGGTCATGTGGAGCCAATTTGCGTTCTAAGTCTGTGATCAGAGTGTGGGTGTGGAAATATGATGTATGAATGCTCCGAGGGGACCACGGCCGCACATCCAGCCCAACCCACCGGAAGACATCCACACATCTGATATCCACACAGAAAAACATATTCACAGAACAATAAATGTCAGCAACAAATTAAAAAAAAACTTAGAACCGGGCTTGATGTGAACCGGCCCAAATCAAGGTTCACGACCGGCATTGTCGGGAACTTTAAACCAGGGTCCAATGTGTGGCAAGATTCTATGCTGCTGCTGTAGCTATGGGCAAACATGTGCACAGATGACGATCAGATCAATTATGACTCTTTACATATTGATACCAGTAATTTAAAGTGTGGACAGTCGAGTGGTTGTAAGACTTAGTCAATGCTTCTAACCAGGCCGTCTCGTCAGAAGTCAGACTACAGGTGCTTTGTTTCACGCCATGTTTATTTGAGTAAATGAAACCAGGCATCAAACTTAACCATATTATCAAAATTGTCAGAAATAAGGCACACATGAAAATCTAAATCTGGAGATTCAATTCCTTCACCATAAGCTCACCCTGGTCCTCCAGCAGTGGGTTGCTTACTCTCTGAGTTATCTCCTCCCCCCTTCCAGGGGAAGAGCAGATGTGGTTCCAGCGGTGGGAGCTGTCTCCCCACACGCTCCGTGCGGCTCAGGAAGTTGCTTTGTTTCGTGAGCGTTGGGTCCATTGCCACAGTGTGAAGCATGGATCCATGTGCCCCCTCGGCTGTCCCACAGCGATGTCGGGTGACGACCAGCGTTGCCTCCTATGTTCAAAACCAGGTCTAGCTCCAGCTCTGCAGCTTCAGCCGTGTTTTGACCTGTACAGAAACAAAAACAAAGTGCACTCCCCCCTTTTTTCCTGTGAGTGCCGCTAGTTAAATTTGCCCCCCCTTTCCCAAAAGGAGAAAATAATATAAAACAAAGGAATGAACAGAAAGGTGGACCTGATGGGCCGGCCAAAAAGAACAAACAGATGATGTGACACTGGGCCAACCCTATACAGGGCCGTAGGAGCCAGTACCAACACCACTACCAACCTAAGGACAAACCCATCCCCAGCTAAATCTGAGCAAAATAAAAGCGAAAACGTGACTACCGTCCCACCAGGTCAAACAAAAGCTAAGTTGGCCTGAGTGTGGCTGGGCAGAGCCACCTGTGCTGTGTCAGTCTCTGCAAAAAAATTATCATTACCAACCTGAGAAGAAAAATAATCAAATTAGACACACATTTAAAGTATTACTTTATAATTGTTTGTTCCACTGTACACACAGATCCACTCTGGATGTATGTGCTCCTTTGGGTCATCTGCTGAAACCTGTAAATTTGAGATTAAAATAACCTTTGTCTTAGTTATGCCAAAAGAAATCTATAAAAAGTTCAGAAAATGCGTAAGTCCATAATCAAAGCAAAGTAGAAAGTGGTGAATTCATTCATACACATTCACACAAACAGACGTTAGTGAAGCTTCTTTAGTCCAAGAGCTTTACTCGTCAAGTCCAAAAATGTCACATGTTCATAGTTTGAGTTGTGCACAACCTTTAAAATGACGTCATATTAAAACACATTTTTGTGACTGTGTGGGTACAGGAAGTGTCCTGTCTGTGATCACATTCCCCAGAACATAGACCATGTTTCAAAATCTAAATTGTTAGTTCTCTCTTGTTGCAACAAGTGTAATAAATCCTTTAGACTTGATGACTGTTCATCAAACCTACTCTCACTCTGTAATAATCTAAGGAGCTCTCCATAATTAAGTTTACGCCAATTGAGTTTTCCTAGTTTGTTATCATTCTGATATTGCTTTTTGTTATAGACACGCTGTTGAGTTTATTGGTTCATTTTTCCCTATTTGCATGTCCCCCAATTATTTTTTTTTTTTTTAATTCAACACCACCAATGTCCACATCTATAATTGACCTGTGTATGTTTTTTACGTCACCTGGTTTTGGATGACACTCCTTGCAGTTTTCATTTGTGTCCTTTGCGTCAGCCGAACCGTTCGCGATGTCCTCCCGCTGCTCCTTGACCTCCTCATCCCCTCCGTCTGCCCCGCCCTCTGAGCCGCTGTGACCTGGAGCTTCTCCATCCACATTTGATCTCGGTCGCCGTGTGGCACCTCAGTTTTCTCTGCAAAAGTCTCAGAAGGAACACAAAAATCACCATCATGCGCTAAAGCACCAACCACACAGAAAACACTTTGGGATCTGAAATCTTAGTTTGAACTAAATAAATATATGAAATGACATGGAGGGCCTGGTAAAGGATGCCATTTTAATGTTATATTTTTGCAAACAAAGTTTTGAAAGAGGGTGTTCCTGCCTCTTTTACAAGTTATGGATTGACTTTTAACAAACAAAGTAAAGGCATTCATTAATTTATTTGGGATGTCTTATTTTAAAACCATGTCCTCATCTTTGTTTCTTATTCAGCATTTGGCAGATCTCAATTTCTTTTATCTATTTATTTGTTTTAATTAATTGAGCTATTTAATCATCTAAAATGTTGAATTTGCTTATGTGAAATATATTCCAAGAGCTTGCATGAATTTTGTAAAATAGTTCAACTTAAAACGACTCTAGAACATGTAATAAGTTTAAATACTATTGAGGTAAACCAGCTCCATGGCTGGTCGTACTTAAGATTTAAGCTTTAAATAATCAGTACTTCCCGTTGTGGCCTCAGCTGGGTCCAGTCGATGGTCAGAGAGCGGAGGCAGAGCAGGCGGTGAAAAGGAACGGGGTCAAGGATCGACAGCGGGAGCCTGTACAGGAAATAAGAGCGCTCACACAAGAAAATATTAGTTGTGCATGCAATAGTAACATAATTGTAAATTTACTATGTCTCTTTTTTCAATACTTTAAATACTCCAATGTCAGTATTGTGTTTGAATCTGCTGTGATGACCTCTCTCACAGCTGCCACCTTTATCTCTGTTTTGTCTGTGGCCTGTGAGGAGTCAGGTTTTTTCTAGTTCACAGGCACATGACTAAAACTGGCCAGGGTCCCGTGAAGGAAAAAAAAGAAAACCGTATCAACCTAATTCTTATAATCAAAATGTTATGTTAGACAATTTGGAACCTCCAAAATGTAAATTTGGGGAGGTTTTAACTCTTTCGAAAAACATCAAATCCATTAAAATTTCCATAAAACCACTGTTTGTTACAGGGGAAAAAAAGATGAGCTCATTTCAAAAAAAAATCCAAAATCGAAAAACAGGAGCAAAAACCAGATCCTATTAAAGTCCTGCAGGGTTTCCGCCTAAACTTCTTGTCAAAACAAAATGTGTGCAAAAAAAATCTTGGCCATAAAAAAAAAAACATACTCAAACAAACCAAACAATATTCAGTTGCAAAACAAAGCTCTATATTTCTCTTTTAATATAGCTATTTATTTCTTCTTAGATGTAGCTCTATATTCATTATGTCACTCAGTCTAAGCTGTAAGCAGGTTTGAACTGCGTTTATACGGAGACCAAAAACTTTTACGATAAGACGATCAGACATATCAAAATGCATCGTGTGCTATTCTTAAAGTGAATCAGTGCAAAGCATTTCTTCGTTGCGAGCATGTGCTGTGTATGTGCTGCTGATAGCGTGACTGATTTTCAGGAAATGCATTCTCCATTAAAAAAAGGCTTTTAAAGTTCTAATGCTGTGTGATGTTACCTCTCCTTTTTGTCTGTCTGCTGCACGGCCGGGCTCTGCTCCACCACTGCTGCTGTCAGAGGGTCACGCTGAAGGCCCAGACTCTGCTCAGTGTCCTCTTCACTGCCTTTAAGCAGTAGCTTCAGATGTTCATCTTCTCCCACGTCCATGCCCTGCAGGAGCATCTCCACAGTTAGGTCCATATTGTGTGAAATTTCGCAAAGTACGAATCAAAACTCCATAGTGGTTTTGTTTTGGCCGATTCTCCTTTGCCAGCTTTGTTTTCTTTGGGTCCTGATAGTGGCTTTGTAAACAATGTCTCTCAGATGTGACTTTCTCAGCAACTTTCTTTTGCAACATCAGTCATTGTCTTTGAACTAAATCTTATTTGAGGTGGCACTCATCCACCCGTGTTAGCTTTATTGTCCAATATGCAATGATTTGTTTGGGCGATGTCATTGAGATAATGGCAGTCCGTTTCATTTGTGCCCAGCTTAGTGCAGCTTGTAGCACAAGAGGGCATCCGGTCGTTAATTGGAGGAATGGTGTGGCAATTGTGTGGGTCTTATTAAGCTTGATCTTCTCCAGAGTCCGGTCCACAGGGTCTGGTCCACAAGGCTGGACAGAGCGTGTTGACCCTCGTGCAGTGGTTTGGAGCCCGGCGCTCACAGCAGTCAGAGGGAGGTTGTAACAGAAACAAAAACAAAGATAATGAGTGACGTGTGAGTGCAAATGTGTGCAGAGTAATTCTTTACTGTTGCTTAATTTCTATTCCTTCAATTAAAAAAAAAAAAAAAAATATATATATATATATATATTATTATTATTATTTTCTCTTTTTCAGGTCTCCTTCTTTAACGTTATCAATGTTTACGTTATAATAAGTCTTTTAACTTTAATTTGCTTTAATTTTTCTTAGAAATCAGTGCTCAGTGATCCTTCTTCAGGAAAGCTATATTTCTTGGACCACACAGTTAATACTTAAATCCATTCCTTGCCGTGTTTGTCTGTCATGGCCTGGATTAAAGGGCTTGTAGGGGCCTCCTCCACCACTGACTGGTTTGATCCCATTTTATCTCCCAGATATTTAATATCTCCCAGATTTCTTATCTCCCAGATAAAATGGTAGTGCGCACCTTTCACCGCTTTACGCACGTCTGCGTAGCGTGTATCTTTTAAGACGTTTTACCACCGTCCCGAAAACTCCCCAAGAGTTCCCTCCACTTTTCCTAAGCTGGGTCCCTTTAAATTCCCAGGTTAATGTGTCACTTAATAACAATATTAGTGTATTCAATTCAATAAATTAGGTACTCTGAGGTATTTTTAGCCCGCTTTAGCTAAAAACTCTTTTAAAGGTTCCCCGAAGAGATCTATGCTCACTTACCTTCCCTTTAAAGGCCAAAGGTCTTGCAATAGATTATACTCTTAACCCAACCTCTCGTTTTCTTTAAGATGTGACACAAACTTAAACAGAGCTCACTCTTAAATCAAGATTTCTTGCTCAGTTAAGTGGAAAAAGTGAGCCAGACTCCCTTTCAGCGTCTGGACTTCCCGACAGCCTGACCCCCAAGAAGGTCTACCTGTCCAGTCTGGTCCAAGGCAGGATTCCTACCCCTTCAGATATTTAACCAAATATATTTAGCAGAGCTATCTCCAGCAATCGGCAGACAAACAGAAGGAATGCTTAGTAACTATTTAGTATTACTCCTAGAAGTTTTCAAGTTGCAATTAATTTTAAAATCAAACTAAATTTCCCCCTTTACTTTTATTAGATTGTAATAGGACAATTTTAGGGCTCTAAACGCCTATACAACTAATAAAAACTTAAAGATGCAGACTCACTCACCACAACAAAGTAGGATGTTTGGTTCGGAAACCTTGCGCCGGTGGTCCTCGTCCCCGTGAGACAGCCCTCCGTCTCAGAAAGCAGATGAGGTTAGAGGCTGGAAGATCCAGGTGGCCAGACGCTGACTCACGCCAGGAGAGAACCCAGACCGGGCGAAGGCCGCTGTTCGTTGACGCCAACTGTTACGGGAGAATTGCAGTTGTGGATTTCTTTAAAACAAGTTAAACAATAAAAATGCAGAGAGAATGAGTCTGATCAATGAGTTGTTTATTCACTGGTACCAGAGTGAATAGACGCCTTTCCCTGACATAGTGACTCTCCCTGGTCGACGGAGGTACATGAAAATCAGAACACATGCTTTTTATACACAAGACATAGGTGGAGACATAGTTATCACATCATGAGGAGACAACATGAAACATCAGTGTGAAACAAGAGCAAGGACATATGTGACATCAATGTTTATGAAAAACAACAGCTATCAGTGGTGTTTCCAGTTAAAGCCAGATTTCAGAGTCAGAGGACGTCATAAAAGGATTAGATGCCCATTATCTATCTTTGTGACCGGGACTGGGAACGAACAAAACAGGTGCTAAAGAGATGTTAAAGTTGAAGTTAACCTTAGCAATGTAGAATGAGTGAAACCCCAATTTCGGCTATTACATGGTGCTTAAAACATCAGATAAATGCAGCTTTTTTGAATGTTTCATGATTGATTTGTGGCCCTCCGCTTGGTCTATATTTCAATATGTGGCCCTCGATGGGAAAAGTTTGGACACCCCTGGTCTATGAGATCGAAACCTCTTTTTCTGGTGACTTGGGCCACAGTGGGAAATTTGCAGCACACACTCAATTATAAAAACAAAGACATTAAGAAACTACATTTAAAAGCAGAAAATTTGTGTAGGATGGTCACTCTTTACTTTTTTTAGGATAGAGTTAAAACCCCTCAGTGAATCCCAAACACACTCAATAGCCGACAAGCCATTCATCCACAACCGTCAGCTCATGTTGCAGCAGATAATACACGACCCCATGTTGCAAGGATCTGTACACAATTCCCGGAGACTGAAAACATCCCAGTCCTTGCACGGCCAGCACTCCGAGCACGTTTGGGACGCGGTGGATCAGCATCTACGACAGGCCAGGTCCTCTAGGCTTTTCTGACCACATGCAGAATGCAC
>CM033619.1:48180026-48202526 GCA_019453435.1 Rhinogobius similis | reverse complement strand
AAACCTATAATACATTTTTCTCTTACATTTATGTGAGTAAACAGAAGACGTTTCAAAGTTATATCTTATAAATTTCACATTTTTTCCCGTTGGCCTGCAGTGTCTCGCCTTAAGTTGATGTAATGGTTGATGAGTCAGAACCTGCTTCATTATTAACGACTCGAGCTGCTGGTTTGTGTTCAGTTTGACAGTGTTAATTAGGTGTGTTCAAAACGGTTCAGAAATGTCAAGATTCAGTTCGATTTGCGATTCAGGACCTACAGTTTGATCCTTCATGTTTCATAAAATAACTAAAATTATTCCCAGTTTGGTGATTTAAAAAAAACTGAGAAATAATACATTTTGTCTTTTAAGGTGAGACACTGCAGGTGAATAGGAAAAAATCTTACATTTAAAAGTTTAGTCACATAAATGTAAGAAAAACTGTATTACATTTCATTGTTTTTACATGTTTTTATGTAGAAATAAGGCATTTTATGTGTAAAAATGGTCAAAAATGCCAATAATTGGGACGTATAAATCTGAAAAAATGAACCCGGAGAGAACCCACGGTAACACAGGGAGGAAAATATTATGTATTTTTCATTTTAATAGCCTTAAATTAACCATAAATTTGCATTCTCATGTTTTGAAACAAAGAAATAAATTTAAAACACGTTTTTTTTTTAATGCACTAAATAAATGAGTTTCTCTGCTGTCTGCCCTGACACTTCCTGAGTGTATGCAGCCCGTAGATGGCGCCTAGCACTTACACAGTTTAGTTCTGTTATCACTTTAAGGGACGCTGGTCAGGCTAGCAGTAGCAGTGATCGTGTTTAGAGGCAGAAATGCTCAGAACGAGTCTGACGATGATTTAAGGACTTAAAGCACTTAAAGATTCTTGGATAAATCACTTATATGATCTGAAAAAAACAAGCAACTCCAGGTGTGTTTTTGATAGAACATGGTTAAAAGCTCAAAAAGTCACTGGAGCAGAATATTTGTTTTTAAAAGCCTTGAGCACAAGGACAAAACCATTTGAAAAATCTGGCCTTGAGTGAAATAAAGTTGAATTATAGGAGTTCATTTGTTTTGACAGAGAAAACATCAAGCTTTGTGCCAGTTTTTGTTTCTTGTGGATAGGCCCGATATTGCGTTACAGAGACATTAACCATGAACCAGGACAAACATTTCCATTTTGACAGTTACATAAGATAATAATGTCTTTTTGATCCGTTTGCTCTCTCAACAACATTATCTAATCTGCACTTAAAGCTGTGTTTCATTTAATCTACCTCTGTATATTTTTAAATGTTCATTAATATGCATCGCTCCCCATGATCTTAAATGAAATGTAAAATGTAACAAATGCAGGTTCTGTCCCACTAAACTAAGTCATAATTAGAAAAACATGAGAACCTGTCACCTGCACCTGTTCAAACACAAGGTTTTGACAGATTAAGGATTTTTTAAGGTGAGACACTGTAGGTGAATAGGAAAAAATCGAAATCTAAAGATATCAGTTCTCCTGTAGTTTACTCAAAATAAAAAAAAATGTATTAGAAGTTTTTCATCATGTCAAATAAGGCATTTTATGTGTAAAAATGGTCAAAAATACACACATTTAAATCTGAAAAATGGACAGAACCAGGTTCAAATTTCTTGGTTCATTTTCTACACATATTAGATTTTGGATTTCTTATTTAGTTTTTAAGTAAACAAGATTGGACTGAAAATGGTCCTAAAAATTCAAATTTTGCCTCATTTTTTTAAACGTCCTTTGAATAAATCAATTATAGAATTAGATTTTAAAAAATCCTTCTGTACGTTTCATCTAAACCTTGTTGAGTCCAGATTGTACAGTTGTGTGTAGGATCTACTTTAAGGCTGATATTTATGTCCCGAGGGAGAAAAATGCATTTTAATAAAACGTCCTTTGAAGTTACAATGTCCCAGAGAAATCTATGAATGAAGTGGATTCAATGGAAGAATAAAACATCTTTTGGAGCAGACTGGACTTTGTTGTTTGTTTGTTGTTTCCACATGAAAGCCGATATGTGAGAGAGCAAACTGACCAAAAAAACACACATTTGAAAAAACTGAGTTTTGCCTGTAGTGTCTCACCTTAATTTCTAATTCCAAGACAAAAATTTAGAATATTTACACCAATTTTTAGAGATTTCTTATTTAGTTTTTGAGGAAACTAGATCTAACAAAAAATAAAATGGGTTTGGCCTGTATAGTGCCTCACCTTAGATGAAAACATTACAGGATGAAAAACGTATAATACATTTTTTATAGAAGGAAACTACAGAAGAAGTTTCAGAATTTAAGATTTTTCCCTATTCACCTGCAGCATCTCGCCTTAAAAGTGAAACCCGACCTGCACAGAGCATTATTTCACATTTTATCCGTCGTAAAGTGCAAAACTGATCTGACACAACTTCATAACCGAAAACTTTGCATGACCTGGAGTCTGAATTGATTGTCTGCTGCGCATTTCAAGCCGTTGTTGTTCAGTTCGCTCATCTAAAGTGCCCGACCAAACCCTTAAGTCACGAGCGCGGACGAGCCGATCTGAGCCGCATTAGACGGGGGCCCTTTGAGCACATCCAATAATGCTGTGAATCATTTGAGTGCGAGTCCTCCACAGCTGCAGCTCGCCTCCAACCACAACACGTTTAATTAAAAGCAGCGCGGCATCTGTCACTGTCGCGGCCCAAACTGACGGAGCAAATGTGCACCGTTTAGCTCAGGATTAAAACAGCGCCTGCAAAGAGTTCTGAAGCGCCATTTATTCGATGATATTGAAACTAATTTAGGCCACTGATGGTAAGAGAATCCCCCCGAACAGTGCAAATGATTGAGCGAATAAAAGTGAAAGTAAAACATATACATAAGACAGATGTAAAACAATCAGCGCGAGGAGGTTCACTGGTCGTAAGGAATGAGTTTTTATGCCAGTTCAGGTGGTTTTTTGTCTTTTTTTTTGTTGGAACTCTGTCGCTGTGTCCGGTTGGGAGCAGTTTATGTTGGGGGAGTGTGAGACCGGAGAAGATCAGAGATATTCACGATATGTTCTTCTTAAACACAGTTAAATAGGAGATGTACCTACCTTGTTGACATGCTTCGGCTGCTTAACTGCAGCCTCTTCAGAACTGTCACCGGCGTATCAGCTGATGTTACTTCCTGACTCCTGCCGGCCGGTGGTCTCTGGAGTGGCGTGCTCCAGGTGTGGGACAGAAGGAAGGCTCCGTCGTCTCGGTTGATGCTGTCAGTGCCTCTTTCTGATTTCAATGGCCTCCTTGATCCAGCGTTTGAACTTGTTGGTCTCTGATCCAACCACTCGAGCCCCGTCCCAGTCCATAACGTGGTTTTCTCTTTTGCGGTGGTCGGATATGGCTGATTTTAGGTTCTCATGTTCTGCTTTTTTTGTTCTTGTGAGCCTCCCCGGTGTCTCCTTCTTCACATTCTTTCTGATGTTCTTTCTTTCTTATGTGGTACACCCTTTGTGTTTTTCCTATATATGATTTGCATTGAATTTCATATATTGCATTGCATTTTTGTCCTCGTGGTAGTTTATCTTTGGGATTTACTAATGAATGTTAAGGTTTTTGGTGTGGTTTGACTACTGTGTGGATGTTGTATTTTTTCATGGCTCTCTGGATGGGTCCTGTAATGCCTCTGACGTACGGTAGGCTGACTATGCTTTTGAGGTCGTTCTGCCCTGTGCTGGACAGTTGAGTTATTTTTTTTTTTTCTTTTTCTGTTTTGTTCTTTTTCTTCCAGAGAAGAAAGAGATAGTTTTGCTTGTTTGACAAATATCTCCTCAAATATCTGCTGTGACGATGGAGGTTCTTATACTTCCATAACTTAAAGTCTATATGACAGGTTCTCATTTTTCTCTAATACTGACTTAGTTTGGTGGGAGGGTTAAATATGTATCATAGTTGACATCTGTGAAGTAGCAGTTTGTGAAGAAAATTTGAAAATTAAAAATGACAGGAAGTAGTGCTGAGTTCTAAAAATAAACAGTTAACCCTCAACTGACACATCTTTCTGACCGTTTAAAAAACAAAATAAAGGTGCGATCATTTGACAAATTATGATACCTGATCACTATTGTGTAATTTATATGGATTTTGGCCCTTCTTTTCAAAATGGTTGCTAGGAAACAGTTGTAGAATTACCTCTAACTGTGTCATAGTTGCTGCTCATGACCAACCAGGAAGTAACATCATAAATCATTTACGAAAACTGTCAAACTGGGGAAAATGCTTAGTAAAATCTTAAATATGATCATCTTCGCCACATTTTTGTGAATTGTGACGTCTAACCTACCAACAACAAACGCGACTCAATGCACCAACGCGTGACGAAAAACAGCAAAAAACATGTCAAAATTACAAGAATTACAAATATGTGTTAAATATGAGAAACACAACTGAAGGTGACAAAAATGATACTAAAAACTACAAAAACAAGACTAAAAATGACAAAAACGAGACTAACAACGAAAAAAAATAGACAAAAAAATGACAAAAACGAGACTTTAACCGACAAAAACAATTTTTTCCCCCTATAATTTCAATTCAGAAGTGACAAAAATGCGCCTACCAACAACAAACACGACTCATTGCACCACAGCGCGACTGAAAGCGACAAAGGCACGTTTAAATATGACAAACATAACTGAACGTGACAAAAACGTGACTAAAAGCGGCAAAATTGTGTTTAAAATGTGAATTGAAAATTGAAAACATGAAAGTGAACACAAATCATGATAAAAATCATCATCCTGTACAGTGTCCTTGGGTGTTTTGAAAGGCGCTTATAAATAAAATGTATTATTATTATTATTATTATTAAAATGATGATCTGACCCCAAGAAAATCATGATGATAATTTTTCTGTCACATCGCCAGCGCTACTGTCATCCATGGAAACTGCACAGAACTTGTTGGGGTTCTTAGTCTCAAACAGTCCACTCAGGAGTCGGCCCAAAATCTTTGACCTTTCCTTAATCAGAAGTCACTGAGAGGAAGCTGCCGTACAGTTTCACAGTTCTGCCTTTTTGCTGAGGACAGAGAGAGAAGCCGCTGAGCCCTGGAGGCGATGGGTCAGCCGGGTCACCATTCCTGAATCCTGCTGCTGTATCCCTGGACATTCTGCAGATTTTCAGGTAGAAAGTTAATGATTTGAGTTTGAGCATCCGTGCGTCTTGGGCCCGGCTTGTGCCAAACACCGACGCGCTCTGCTCCTGGGCGCGAACAGTTTGCGCTCACACTGGACACACTCACTGCACCTCTGGGGATTTTGCTCTTGGGCACAGTTCAGTCGGCTCCTCAAATCAATAGCACAAAAGACATACGCCGCTTTGCAAATTCAAGACATTTCCCACTGCTGGATAATGCATTTTATTCCATTAACCTTCGAGGGAGAACGCTCTTCCTCGTCTGCTCCCCGTCTCTCCGTTCCACATTTCCTAAACCGCACAGCCCACTCCACAAAGCGCTGACTCAGGCTGCCTCCTGCGTGACCCCGGCTCCTCTGGCTGCGCTCCCGTTCCTCTCATCCGAACACAACTGCCTTTGTGTCGTTCAGCCAAGACCGACCAGCAGGAAATGAACCCTCTGCCGCTGCTGGCATTTGAAAGCTGCAGAGTGGTGGCTGTGGATATTGGATCCTGGACTGTGGGGACTGGGGGGTCACTGCTCGTCCGCTTGAAGTGTTTTTTTGTTTGTTTTTTTGTCACGATGCAACCAGGAGGAGAAAGCGAGAAATGAAGGCGTTGCATTCTCTGAAGTTGTGAGTTGCTTTAAAGAAAATGAATCTGTTATAGTAGAGGGATTTGCGCTGTTTTGAGAATTAAATCAACAAATTCAAAACTTCGGAAGCTTCTCTATGGAGAGTTTTACACCATTTTTTGGACAAGCAGATGGCAGACACTTTCCAAGGAGGGTTACAAGTCAGATCTTCACAGAAACAAGCCCCTTCATAGCAAAAGTGCATGTTTTTCGAGTTTTTTAGTGGAATAAAAACACCTGTGATGAAGAAAATGTGTTTATTTTTGGCTATTTTTTCCGTTAAAATCTTAAACGGAGAGGCTTTCATTCTAAGAGTGCTGGAAGGCAGAATGGTCGCTTCGAAAAGATTCTGAGTAAGATTAGTGCCGAATGCACTGAATTAATGATAGTTCAAACTCTCACAGGTAAAACTCCAGATGTGTTTAAAAGATGGGAATAATTAAAAGTAATTTGGCATTTAAGGTGAGACGCTGCTGGTGAAGAGGAAAAAAGCATATATTTAAAGATATCACTTTGAAAATTCTTCCGTAGTTTACTCACAAAAATGGTTGCACATATTTGGGACATTTAAATGTCTTGGTTGCAAACATATTAGTTACAAAAAAAAATGCACTAAGGGGATTTTGGTTTTCTTATTTAGTTTTCGTGTAAACTAGATCTGAGGGAAAATTTGACTAGAAATTAAAATTTCACCTATTTTTTTACTTTAATAAATTAGGTTTAGAATTAGATATCAACAAATCCTTCTGTATGTTCTATCAAAATCTTGTTGAGTCCCAGATTGTACAGTTTGGTGTTGGAGCTACTTTAAGGCTGATCTTTATGTCTCGAGGGAGAAAAATGCATTTTGACAAAAAGACCTTTGAAATGAAAATATCCCAGAGAAATCTATGGATGAAGTGGATTAAATGAAGTAATAAAACATCTTTAGGAGCAGATCGGAGACGTGTGTTGTTTCCATATGAAAGAAAAAACAAGTATGTATAAATCCTGTCAAAAATATCCACAGAGTGAAGAATACACAAGATTTACACAAAATCTGATTCAAATTCTTGCATGTAGAAGGACAGCTTCACAAACAGAAAATATGTTTTATTCACAAACACATATGCAAATTCGATGTGTGTACATGCATAAATCCATAAATGCAAATCAGGCATTGTGAAAAAAAATATGGTCTGGTTCTTGCTGCATCAATAAACAATACTGCATGAGGCAAAATGAGAGATGCAACAAGCTAAGAGATTAATCACAACTAATCAATTACTAGAATAACTCATTTAGTGATTGAATAATCTTAAACTGGTCTATACAGAGGTGTCAAAACATGCAAACATGACTCATGACTCAAATTGAGCCAAAATTGGACAAAAATGACGCAGAAAATGTTTAATTTGAGTGTATTTGATGAAAACACATTATTAAAAGGGTTTTTGACAATGTAATCCCTCATATCCAGATTATTACCATGAAACCTACTATCATTACAGGCCTATATTATGCAAAAAAGTTAATATTTTGCACCATGTTATAATGTTATCCTCTTCAAAAAGTCATTGTATCAGTATTTCTGTCGTTTACTCGCTCTAAACACCAGCCGGCTTCTCTTTCTGTCATTCACGCCATTCTCCTTTACGTTGTACCTAGAGATTTTATAATTTCATATTATTTTCATTGTCAGTGAGTGTTTCACAGGGTTTTGATTATTGTTATTGTTCATCTTGCACTTTTCTGATTCATTTCACAGACATTTCACCTTGGTCTGATAATTACACTTCTATGGGGTATTACTTGTTAACACACAACATATATAGATCACCATGTTACCTTTTGTTGGTCTGAAAATGCTATATTCGCTGAAAAAAAGGTATTAAATGTACTGTTTCATTGTTGACGCTCGCTGCACTAAGCCCCTCCCCCTCCACAGGTAATAATAATAATAAAAACTGCAATAAACACAAAGGAGAGCATTTTAAACTGAATTATTTGTGTGCAGTTGCTCACCAATGTTGATAGGAATCACAGCTTGTCTGTTTTCTGAAACAAGTTGCAACTTCACCGGACTTCTTTTTGTTGTTGGGAGGAAATCCTTCATAAGAGTATGTCTTTAATTAGTCCATTATTCAATTCATTTCCATTTATTTTTGTAGTGCCCAAAATTACAACAAAATGTCCTCCATGGGCCACTGGTCGCAAGAAATTTAAATAAATGTTGTATATAAATAAATACATACAAGAGTGTACCGAGTGTATACATTCAAGAGAATTTAGCAAATGGATAACTGTCCCAGAGCACCCCCTGTCCTTGACCTTTGTTCTCAGCGAGGAAAAACTACAAAAAACCCCATGGGAAAAAGTATAAACCTCGGGGAGAACCACAGTGAAGGAGAGATCCTACTCCCACAGGATGGACCAGGACTGACACATCCATTTAGACCAGAACCACTCAGGAGGAAGGAAGGTGGCTCATCTAGTGTAGAAAGAGTTCATCCAGGCCCATGAGGAGCAGTTCATCTAGTGTAGAGAGAGTTCCTCCAGTCAGATGAGAAACAGTTCATCTAGTGTAGAGAGAGTTCCTCCAGGCAGATGAGAAACAGTTCATCTAGTGTAGAGAGAGTTCCTCCGGGCAGATGAGAAACAGTTCATCTGGTGTAGAGAGAGTTCCTCCGGGCAGATGAGAAACAGTTCATCTAGTGTAGAGAGAGTTCCTCCAGTCAGATGAGAAACAGTTCATCTAGTGTAGAGAGAGTTCCTCCGGGCAGATGAGAAACAGTTCATCTAGTGTAGAGACAGTTCCTCCGGGCAGATGAGAAACAGTTCATCTAGTGTAGAGAGAGTTCCTCCGGGCAGATGAGAAACAGTTCATCTAGTGTAGAGAGAGTTCCTCCGGGCAGATGAGAAACAGTTCATCTAGTGTAGAGAGAGTTCCTCCGGGCAGATGAGAAACAGTTCATCTAGTGTAGAGAGAGTTCCTCCAGGCAGATGAGGAACAGTTCATCTAGTGTAGAGAGAGTTCCTCCAGTCAGATGAGAAACAGTTCATCTAGTGTAGACTGAGTTCCTCCAGGCAGATGAGAAACAGTTCATCTAGTGTAGAGACAGTTCCTCCGGGCAGATGAGAAACAGTTCATCTAGTGTAGAGACAGTTCCTCCGGGCAGATGAGAAACAGTTCATCTAGTGTAGAGACAGTTCCTCCGGGCAGATGAGAAACAGTTCATCTAGTGTAGAGAGAGTTCCTCCGGGCAGATGAGAAACAGTTCATCTAGTGTAGAGAGAGTTCCTCCGGGCAGATGAGAAACAGTTCATCTAGTGTAGAGAGAGTTCCTCCGGGCAGATGAGAAACAGTTCATCTAGTGTAGAGAGAGTTCCTCCAGGCAGATGAGGAACAGTTCATCTAGTGTAGAGAGAGTTCCTCCAGTCAGATGAGAAACAGTTCATCTAGTGTAGACTGAGTTCCTCCAGGCAGATGAGAAACAGTTCATCTAGTGTAGAGACAGTTCCTCCGGGCAGATGAGAAACAGTTCATCTAGTGTAGAGACAGTTCCTCCGGGCAGATGAGAAACAGTTCATCTAGTGTAGAGAGAGTTCCTCCGGGCAGATGAGAAACAGTTCATCTAGTGTAGAGAGAGTTCCTCCGGGCAGATGAGAAACAGTTCATCTAGTGTAGAGAGAGTTCCTCCGGGCAGATGAGAAACAGTTCATCTAGTGTAGAGAGAGTTCCTCCGGGCAGATGAGAAACAGTTCATCTAGTGTAGAGAGAGTTCCTCCAGGCAGATGAGGAACAGTTCATCTAGTGTAGAGAGAGTTCCTCCAGTCAGATGAGAAACAGTTCATCTAGTGTAGACTGAGTTCCTCCAGGCAGATGAGAAACAGTTCATCTAGTGTAGAGAGAGTTCCTCCAGTCAGATGAGAAACAGTTCATCTATTGTAGAGAGAGTTCCTCTGGGCAGATGAGGAGCAGTCCATCTAGTGTAGAGAGAGTTCCTTCAGTCAGATGAGAAACAGTTCATCTAGTGTAGAGAGAGTTCCTCCGGGCAGATGAGAAACAGTTCATCTAGTGTAGAGAGAGCTCCTCCAGGCAGATGAGAAACAGTTCATCTAGTGTAGAGAGAGCTCCTCCAGGCAGATGAGAAACAGTTCGTCTAGTGTAGAAAGAGTTCCTCCAAGCCCATGAGGAGCAGTTCATCTAGTGTAGAGAGAGTTCCTCCAGGCAGATGAGAAACAGTTCATCTGGAGAGAGTTCCTCCAGGCAGATGAGAAACAGTTCATCTAGTGTAGAGAGAGTTCCTCCGGGCAGATGAGGAGCAGTCCATCTAGTGTAGAGAAAGTTCCTCCAGACAGATGAGGAGCAGTTCATCTTGAGAGAGTTCCTCCAGGCACCCAAACGTACTTTCTGTCTGAACACTTTTTCAATAAAAAGCTGAAAAGAAAAGTAGCGTAAATAAATTTATGTTACAAACGTGCAGCCGCTAACGGAATACCTGAGGGGAGGGGCTGGATGGGGGCGTGGCACAGACACTTCCTGGTTACGTAGCTTGTGGGCAGGACTCAGACTCAAATTCAGAACAGTTTGAAAGAGGATTCAGATTCTGAATAGTGCACAGGAGACAGTTAAGATTATTCAAGCATGCAAGAATTACATTTAAAACCGCTTCAGGCTTGTTTTTGATGACGGAATATTATTATAACATTGTAGAAAGCTTTAAAAAGTTAATTTTGCATAACACCCGCTCTTTAAATACATGTTTTAACACATTTCTGACATAATATCACATCATGTTGTTATTGGGATACTGCAAAAAAAAAAACTATTCTTGTGAATATCCACTCCAGCCCCTGCTCCAATGTGCCACAGCTGTTCTTTAAGCCGGCATGTTCCTCCTGAGACCCGAGGCATTGTGTTCTGGGAAAAAACCGAGCTAGATTAGCGTTAGCAGGTGTCCCCGCCTCTCTCTAATCCTCCATGAGCTGCCAATAAAAGCGGATTGAGCCGAGATGAGTTCACTAATTAAACCTGCTCCACTCTGGACTAAATGTCACACACAGAGCACACGTGCAGGTGCAGAGGAGGCTGGCGTCGCCCCGTCTCCAATCTGTGGTCCAGATGACACGCCGTAGTATAATGAGACACACGAGGACGAGCGGAAATCAAGTCAACTGTTTCCAGCGTTAGTTTTTGATTAGAAAAAGCTTCCTTTGAAATTGTATGAATAGGTGAGCTAAATACCTGCTGGAATGAAGCTGAAACACACCCCCTCAATTACTGAAAGAAAATGGTGCTATTGTCCGAAAAGATAAGTGGATTTGAGTGGACAATACAGAACAGAACAGACGACGTGTGTGTGCTGTGGGCTCAAGACACACTCTGAGTTTAAGATACACAAACGCAGGATGAAAAACTGAAGTAAAAACCGGGAGGCGTCCGAACCACATCAGCGGGATCCTCATGACATGACATGGAGGAGTAGCGGCTCTACTCCGAGCTCCTCCCGTGTGACTGACGCTCCTAACGCTATCCCTAAAGGTCAATGTACAGTGAAATGAAGTGCCAATGAAGCAACCTCCATTCATCTAGTGTAGAGAGAGTTCCTCCAGGCAGATGAGGAACAGTTCATCTAGTGTAGAGAGACTTCCTTCAGGCAGACAGGGAACAGTTCATCTAGTGTAGAGAGAGTTCCTTCAGGCAGACAAGGAACAGTTCATCTAGTGTAGAGAGACTTCCTTCAGGCAGACAAGGAACAGTTCATCTAGTGTAGAGAGAGTTCCTTCAGGCAGACAAGGAACAGTTCATCTAGTGTAGAGAGACTTCCTTCAGGCAGACAAGGAACAGTTCATCTAGTGTAGAGAGAGTTCCTTCAGGCAGATAAGGAACAGTTCATCTAGTATAGAGAGACTTCCTTCAGGCAGATAAGGAACAGTTCATCTAGTGTAGAGAGACTTCCTTCAGGCAGACAAGGAACAGTTCATCTAGTGTAGAGAGAGTTCCTTCAGGCAGATAAGGAACTGTTTATCTAGTGTAGAGAGAGTTCCTTCAGGCAGATAAGGAACAGTTCATCTAGTGTAGAGAGAGATCCTTCAGGCAGACAAGGAACAGTTCATCTAGTGTAGAGAGAGTTCCTTCAGGCGGATAAGGAACAGTTCATCTAGTGTAGAGAGAGTTCCTTCAGGCAGATGAGGAACAGTTCATCTGGTGTAGAGAGAGTTCCTTCAGGCAGATAAGGAACTGTTTATCTAGTGTAGAGAGAGTTCCTTCAGGCAGATGAGGAACTGTTTATCTAGTGTAGAGAGAGTTCCTTCAGGCAGATAAGGAACAGTTCATCTAGTGTAGAGAGAGTTCCTCCAGGCAGATGAGGAACAGTTCATCTAGTGTAGAGAGAGTTCCTTCATGCAGACAAGGAACAGTTCATCTAGTGTAGAGAGAGTTCCTTCGGGCAGATAAGGAACTGTTTATCTAGTGTAGAGAGAGTTCCTCCAGGCAGATGAGGAACAGTTCATCTGGTGTAGAGAGAGTTCCTCCAGGCAGATGAGGAACAGTTTATCTAGTGTAGAGAGAGTTCCTTCAGGCAGATAAGGAACTGTTTATCTAGTGTAGAGAGAGTTCCTCCAGGCAGACGAGGAACAGTTCATCTGGTGTAGAGAGAGTTCCTCCAGTCAGATGAGGAACAGTTCATCTGGTGTAGAGAGAGTTCCTCCAGTCAGATGAGGAAAAGTTCATCTGGTGTAGAGAGAGTTCCTCCAGGCAGATGAGGAACAGTTCATCTGGTGTAGAGAGAGTTCCTCCAGGCAGACGGAGGTTCTCTTATCAGTACCTTTACACCAATAAAATAAAAAAAAATTAAAAATACTCTACAGTCATTCATTTTAGTAATTAGTAATACTTAATAAGATTCAGTTCAAATACCTATTTAAAATGTTGTCACTTTTAGTCGTGTTTTTGTCACGTTCAGTTGTGTTTGTCATATAAACGTGTCTTTGTCACTTTATGTTGTGTTTTTTTCTGCTTTTAGTCACGTTTTGGTGCATTGAGTCACATTTGTTGGTTGTAGGCGCCTTTTTTTGCTTTTGAAATCATTTTTATCGCTTTTGGTCGTGCTTCTGTTGCCTATTCCAGAATAATTTTGCACAAATCCAAACTACAGCAGTTTTTATTCAAATCAAAGTAAGACATTTTGTTGTTTGTGGAAGAAATTATTGCATTTCACAAATTGCAGCCTTTGCGACTTGCTAATTACATCCAAATAGCGATTTTGTGTGGATTTGATTTAATTGTGCAGCCCTGGTCTATAAGAGGTAAATGAAGTCATCTGCTCAGAGGCTTCAAAGGCTAAACATCAGGAGAAAAAGTGTGTTTGAACAGACAGCTACATTAAAGAGACAAACAGTCAATCATGATACGTCGATTTCACAAAAATAGCAGATTGTCACAGGGACCAGCTCATTCCATCGATTCCATTTTTATCACCATATTGCCCAAACCTACTTTGATTACAGCACACATTCACTGTGCCATTGTTTCAATAAACTTCTGCAATGTCAAAACATTCATTTCCACCCAGTGTCACCAAGATCTTGTTTTGATGATGGGAACATGTGACCACTGCCAAAGCCTTCTCCAGCACATCTCAAAGATTCTCAATCGGGTTGGGAGCCCCATGAATCCTGTGTACAGTATATCCCCGTACTATCAGGGAAGACAAATCCATGGTCTTTCAGGTCGTTCAGGTCGTCCGCTGATCATATCGTGTTGCTGAAGCTAAATCTGACCAACTGCAGCAGCCCCATGGATGTATTAAATAAACTGGATAAGGTACGCCCCCTCTGTCTGTGGTCCCAGATTGATTAGTGGCCGTGCGAGGTACTGCAGCCTCTTGGAACCAGCCTTTTTCTAAAATTGCACATTATAATTGCAGACAGTACTGAATTATTATCGGTATTTAAATAAAATAGAAGGAAATGTTCTTTTCTACCGTTTCTAAAATCACCGAAATTACCGTTTTTATATGAAGTGGGGGATTGTGGTCATGTGGCGCCCTAAAGCAAATATGTCAGCCTCCGTATCAGGAAGTAAAACAAAGATGTCAGCCTCCGTATCAGGAAGTAAAACAAAGATGTCAGCCTCCGTATCAGGAAGTAAAACAAAGATGGCCGCCTCCGTATCAGGAAGTAAATGCGGAAGTAAGAAATTTTTTTGGGGTCATGCGCCAATGAGCACACTCCATAGGGATAAACAGGGCGGCCATTTTGGATTCATCTTCTAGGTTTTATTATAGTCCTATGAGCAGCCCACATCCAGGTGCCGACTTTATTTTTGGTCGGGCAGTATCCGAATGCACTATATTCTCCAATAGTTCAGGACGTGACGTGTTGTGGACTTTTGTTTGTTCCCATTTCATCACTCCGCTGTAATCTCATGTTTGGATGCATTTTCATGAACGCGCGGATATGACTTTGTCCTACATACATACATTATTCTAAGTTCATCTATATGCGATACCAAAGTTGCGTCCAAAGCCTGAATAATTCATGACATGACCTTTTATAACTCTCATACAGGTGCTATCAGAGTGAGCAGAACAGTCTGGCTCGGCTCCAACCATCACCCTCCCACACTTCTGTTATTCAAATGTAAAAAATGACACCACCCAGACACGAGGGGCCAAATGCCAAAGCTCTGCAGGCGAAGATGCAGACGAAACCAAGCGCGCCGACGTTGTTCAGCGCAGAAATTAACATGTTCTGACGTCTCGCAGACTGAGGTTTCCAGGCATTTCAATTCTGGCAAGGAGAGATCAAGTCATTAAGTCGTCTGTGTTGCGGAAGGGAGCGGAAAACAATTGAAAATGTTGGCTCTCGAATGCCTCCCGGAGTGCAAAGAAAACCATTTGGAAAGTGAAGAGATTAGCGCTGATAGTGTAGCGGTCCGTGGAGCATACATTTATAACAAGGAAGGAGCCGAGCAGGATGTTATTTTGAGGTGAGATTCATAGCGACGGAAAATAGGTGTAATAAATTGGACAAGCGATGGTGCAGCATTTATTTTCATCTGTGAAAACACCCACTGGAAATGAGCAGTGTATAAAACTGCCATATTAGCACATTCTTGTGTTTGGAGACGATGAAATGCTCTGTAAATAACCAAATTTAAATGGCGTGCAGTATTCATAAAGTTTAACAGAAGTGTGTTGTCAGAGTTTACTGCCATAACAGAGCCACTGAAGAGCTAATGTTGTGTTCAAGGGCTCTGGGAGATACTTAAAAGTGACATATTGCTCATGGTAAGTTAGATAACGCACCATTTGCAGACACCGGTGAAGACGCTGCTAAATTGCTTTTAAGGCGAGACACTTCTGGCAGAACTAATCATCTCATAGACTTTCATGTGGAAACAAAAAACGTGTCCAATCTGCTCCTAAGGATGTTTTATTATTTCATTTAATCCACTTCATCCATAGATTTGTCTGGGACATTGTAACTTCAAAGGTTGTTTTCTTACAATTTTTCCTCTGTTGGAGACATAAGATCACCACTTAAAGCTCCTACACCAAACTTTACAATTCTGTACAAAACAAGATTTTGAAAGAGCGTTCTGAAGGATATGTTGATCTCTAACTTTTTTGTAAAAATAAAGTAAAAATTTGAATTTTTAGGCCAATTTTCGATTAGATATAGTTTAGATGGAAGTCGAAATGTCCTGATTTTCAAAACAGTGTCCAGATGACGACCTTTGAAACCTTTTCTACGACGGAACACTCCTGGACGAATGAGAGTAAATACTGTTTATCCATGATGTTTAGTCCTGACTCCAGCAGGACACCGGTCCCTGAAGTCCTCAGAGTATGAGATGGTTCATATGGCTTTAATGTGTCAGATGTGCTTTGGTGCTCGGCCTTAGATACAGCAGAGCTGCCTGTATCTGTTCTCTGAGCCTGAAGCCAGTGCACAGACATGCAGTTGCTGTGTGTTTTCACATTTTCCAATCATTCAAATATAGCCCTCTCTGCTGACACTTGCTGTCCACCTCATATACTGCTAGTCACTTCAATAAGTGAATGTCTCCTTGTGAGAGTGTAATGATTGAATGGAGCACCAACTGTACATCAATACAACATGACAGGACTGAGAGGAAAAACAATGTGATGAAAATACATCCACTGCTCGTTCTTATCTCGGCTGCAGCCATCAGTGTTTTGGATTGAATGGCAAGTTCAATCCCACATCTTGACCTCTCGGCTCTAAGTGATGCATAGTCACATTTGTAGCAGGAACATTGGTTAGGCTCAGTGCGCTCCTGTCTGCGGTGTCAGGGGCCTCAGTCTGCAGAAGGATAAGTACCTCATTCTTCACGGTACATTGAGCTTTAAGAGCCGGAGTAGCACTTGCACGGGCACTGTGGCTGACTTCAGACAGCTGGAGGGACATAGAGGGTACGATGATTGGATATGGGCCATGTGCAGGGCCTTGTACAGCTTAAAGCAGATCAGGCAAGTGAAAAGGGGCCCCCCTGCACACCAGGGGCCCCCAGAGATACTGCTTTCTCTGAGAGTTATGGTGATGGTTCAGATTTTCACCCAACATAGGCTCTTTTTTGTTGTTGCCAGTTGAAAGTACAAGGTCTGGTGTTATTCTGTTGAAATATGTTCAAAAACAATAGCTAGCTTAATGATACGTATAGTGATTAGTGTTGGACATTTAGCAGTGAAATGGTGGGAAGTAGCGTGTCATCATCAACCTATTAACCAATTAACGAACTAAATTTTGCCTGGTTCACTGGCACGTTTCATTTGCCTTTGTTTGTTTACATGAGGCATAAGGAAACTGAAGTTTTACAATATTTATGGACTAATTATACAGTCCGGTTTATTTATCATATTATATTTGGATCTCATATTAGTGAAGAAAACAGACTAGATTATTATTATACTTTTTTTTTTGCTTTAGATGAGAAACTATCGATCTTTACTTTTTCAAGCTAAGAAAAGCAGCTAACATTAGCAACCTTTCAACATGAGTCTTTATTTATGACTATATTCATAATGAAGACTTAAAAGTGTGTTTAAACAACATTTGTAGAAGTCAAGTCAAAAGACCTGTCGCTGTCTCGCTGCTAAGCCACAACAACAACAAATACACTCATAAATGTAATCACTTAACCGACTGTTGACCCCAAAGGGCTTTAACTAACAGTTAAAGGAAAAAAGAAAACCTGCACCCCTAGTTAGGAGTCCATTGAAGGTTTTTTAAAAACACAGAGGAAGCTTTCTTGCAGAGAGAGGGCACCACCTCATTTGCATTTTGAGCTATTGAAAATATACTGAGCTCAAACATGTGTGAATGCAACGTTTTAACAAAATAACGTATAATGCTGACCCCTTTAATACTATTTAACAATTAATTTAGACGATACTTCTTCGAAATCGAAAAGCTACTTAGATGAGTGGTGAAACATAATCACTCTTTAAATATGTGTCCCAAATTCAATTCTTTCAAACATTGTTACTACTTTACATGTAGGTATTTATTAAGTTAAAGCGGCATTAAAAGTATTAGTATTATTTATTGCATGCCTGAGTGGAAAATGTTACAATGTTTGGATTAAACTTAAGCATTAAATGTTACCATCTCAAAGAGGAATAGTGATTATTTGAGTGTGCTTAATTTCTCAATAGATTTGGTAAACTAGGGGCCCCTTAACAGAAACCAGCACTGGGCCCCTAAAGTGACAGCAGCAGCCCTGAGCGGCAGCAGCGGTGTAGCCTCCAGATCTACAGAAAAGCAGGGGAGATGACAGGTCAGTGTGCTGTGAAATACTGGGCTGTCAGAATACAACGCACTGGGCAGAATGTAGAACAGGCGCTGGGTTTGGGGCGGGAACCTTCTGTGAATATTTATACAGACAAAATTAATATTCTGGTGGACGCACGGAAGAAAATCCCAGAAAAGTCGAGTTTACTGTGGTGATTTTAATTATATGACACAAAGATATCTCAAGCAGGACAGAAAATGACTCGGGGCAAAGTAATAGTTTGTGAATGGATAAACTCTCGTCGCTCAGACATCAGCAGGCATGACATGAACGACGGTGAAGAGGAGGAGATGAAGAGGCTGAGGAGGCTGATGGTTGTGCTGCTGCGGTGGAACTGCGGCATGGTGATTCCAAGATGGATATGGATGGAAATGGATGTCTTTGATTGAATTGGATTTGTTGTTTTTTTGTGTGCTTTTTTTTATATGCCAACAACAACATTCAGATGACATTAAAGGGCCTGTATCTATTTTTTTTTATTGACTAGTTAAGATAGATTCTCTTTACATGACACATCATCTGATTGAAGCAACTTCATGGAAAAGACACTGTGTTTGTAATGTATAATCTGTGCATATTATAAATGCACAGGTGAGAACTAGTGCAGAAGCGTTTGCCAGGGTCACCTCTTTTCAGCCAATCAGGCTTATTGTACACTATGAATCATGGGTAAATAACTGCTTGTCACTATCCCGGACTGTGATTCTCACGGTGCTGAAAAGTCATTTTAGAGAGTTAGAGGAACTATATGGAAACCATTACATCAGACTCTTCCAGACAGTGGTTTCTGAGTCATGGTGCAATACTGAGTGATTTGAGTTGTGTTTAGAGGTTTCAGCGTCACATAAAATGGAATGGGCTACAAAGTTACACTTATGCTCAGAAATATCACATACTTCTCTCAAATAATAGGCTCTGTGCATAGCTCACTATCAAAGCTAATCCCCAGTGTTGATCAATTCAGTTTGTGGTGTTTTTATAATATTGACTGATGATTTGATGTCATTTTTGATGTCTCAAAATGAGCATTAGCATTAGCATTAAAACACAAAAAAGGGATGTTTCCACAGGATGGGTGTGGAGTGCATTGGTGCGGTCCTGGAGGGTTCTGGCTCGCTTTAGGTCTACGAAACGCTTTTATAGATGATTGGTTTGATCTTGTGATAAACCACCGTATTTTCAAAACAAGGCCAGCACACGTTAGCATCAGCTGTTTAATGACGCACAACACTCGCATCAAGAACTCAAAATATTATATTTCTAGTGCATAATGCAATTAACACAAGCCAAACCAACACATGTCATAAAGGTCGCTGTGTAGATGTGCAGAGAAGTGAAATCATTGCAGAAAAAGAAGTTGACATAAACAGGAAGTAGTTTCTTGTTTTCAGTGACATCCACCTGCAGCTCACTGTCCTCTGTGCACTAAAGAGTGCAGCTCAGCAAAAACCTCAGGGATAACAGCCTGGGAGTTATTAGTTAGTTAGTTAGTTATTAGCTTAGTTTTTGTGAATGTTAAGGTTAATGTGCTTTTATTGACGAATGACCAGTGGTTATTTTTTAACCTACTGTTTGTTAAATGAGCTCCACAAAAATAAAATAAAATAAATTAAATCAAATAACTGTAAAGCACGCGTTTTACACAGAGCAAAATGCCTTCACTAACAACGACAAACTAACTCCTCCTCTTTCAGCAGATAAAGTTATCGAACCCTCTGCTCACCATGGGTCAGTCTGGTTTTCCCTACACATTTAAAAAAGTTATACAGTGTGAAAGACCAAGGTTAAGGCGTCCCAAAGTAATGCACAAAGCTTCAATTATAAATAATTCAGGACCCTTTCAAACACATGGCCACTGCCCACTGTCCGACTGAAGAAAAGTCTGCTCTCTGCCTGCAGTGGTGTGAGTCGCTGAGTTTGATGGATGTTGTTTTGGTGTCCCTCTGTGGACATCTATAATGCATGTCCCACTGAGACGGACACTCACAGTCCTGTCTGATGCTGAGCTGTTAAAAGACGCATTAGCATGGAGCGCAGAGGTGAACGTACGTGAGATGTTACCGTCAAGATGTCCGACAACAAATCAACACCATCGAACAGCTCTCGGTGCAACTCAATGGCATTTTTTATTCAAGTGACGTTAAAGTGCCATGGATTACATTTTTTAGTGGTACAAGTAGTTTTATAGACTTTTAGAACCCAACAAACACCAACAGTTCGAGGACTAAACCAGAACACTGGACATAGGACTAAAACTAAAACAAATGTTACTGCAGGACTAGGCCAGGATTAAAACAGGATTAAACTAATAATCTATTCTATCAAGACTAAACTTGGTCTAAACCAGGGTTAAACCATCACTAAACTGAACAAGGACAAAATCAGCATAAAGCCAGGAGTAAACCTAGATTGAACCAGGACTAAACCAATCAAGACTAAACCAGGACTAAACTAAGAATAAACCAAAACTAAACCAGGACTAAACCCAGTGCCGCTCATAACACGTAGTGCGTGGGACACCAGCTCGACCAGACAGTTTGGACTGAATGACAGAAGAGACAATCTGTGCAGCAGCTAAACTTTTCCTTTTCCAAACAAACATGTGCCTACAGTAGGCTTTAGTTCTGTATCCTTTCAAAACAAATAAGACTCAGGCGCTCTCTCTCTCTCTCTCTCTCTCTCTGTTTCTCTCTGTCTCTCTGTTTCTCTCTCTCTCTCTCTCTCTTTCTTTCTTTCTTTTTCTCTCTCTCTCTCTCTGTTTCTCTCTGTCTCTCACTCTCTTTCTCTCACTCTCTCTCTCTCTCCCTCTCTCTCTTCTCTCTCTCTGTTTCTCTGTCTCTCTCTCTCTTTCTCTCTGTCTCTCACTCACTCTCTCTCTCTCTCTCTTTCTCTCTCTCTCTCTCTCTATGTTTCTCTCTGTCTCTCTCTCTCTCTCTTTCTCTCTCTCACTCACTCACTCTCTCTCTCTTTCTCTCTCTCTCTCTCTCTCTCTCTCTCTCTCTCTCTCTCTCTCAAGTGAGTTTGAGATGTGCACGAGCAGCTCTATTGTACAAGTCGCAGTTTAAAAAGACTTGGAGCGGGGCTCAGTGTGGAGCAGGTTCCACGTGGACCAAAAGGTCTTTAGTTTCTGAAAATCGGCATCATATACAGTGAACAGCACTAGCTCCGTTCAGCTTGTGCTGCGGGCTGTTGAGCCGACATGGAGGAGCGCAAAGTTGCAAAGTGCTTCAACTTCTTATAAATGTCTAAATCATGTTTTTATAAATGGAACAGAACGTATCTATAGTTTGCAGCCTGTGGTGTTCTCTAGAGCTTCGATCTGTCCTGCAGAACAGCAGGAGAAGTGTCACACTGACTAAACCAGGACTAAACCAAAACTAAACCAAGATTAAACCAAAATTAAACCAAGTGTAAACCAATATTAAACCCGGACTAAACTGAGAATAAACCAAAACTAAACCAGTGCTAAACCAAGACTAAACCAAGTCTAAACCAAACACTGAACCATGATAGATTAAAGGTCCCATATCATGCAAAATCGACTTTTCAGAGGTTTTAACCTTCCTACAGTGCTATTTGGGCCTCGTATGTTGTGTCCAAAGTGGTTTTTTGATTGATTCCCTCATGCTTTCACTAGAGAACTGTCTTTTCCGTCCCCCTCGGCTGAGCAGCAGACGGGGGCTCCTCACTAAGATGACGCGGCTTCACCAGGATGACGCGGCGCTCAAGCCACGCAGCTAATGCTAATGCTACACAGTAATTACACGATGGATACGATAGATAGAGTTAGCTTGTTATTTATCAAATGTATCAACAAAGCCCTTAGAATAGACTGTGTCAAGGGGAAAATAGCAGAATATGGGACCTTTAAAGCAAGATTAAACCAAGACTAAACAAGGGCTAAAGAAAGACTAAAGCAAGACTAAACCAATTTCCACAATGACGTTCTGAAAGTGTAATGGGGCCAGAGAGGCACATGCTGATTCTAAAGATTAAAATGTAAAAAAGAATAATTAATTGGAACAACCTCCTTTGTTCACATTCATCAAGTCCATTACTGTAGCGCACATGTGGCTCATCTAAATGCATACAGTATGACAGGTCAAAGAAGACACTTGAAGGTGAAAGTTAAAAGCTGTTAAACGTCTTTAATCAGTTGTCACATGCCGTTTGAAATGCCCAGAACACAGAACGCCCCTTGAGACTTGATTTTGCTTCATCTAACATATGCACGTGTGTTGACTGTCAGTCCCAGATGTTTGAGAACACACATGGCACATCTCGTTAGCCCCCTGCTGGTGCGATTACCCTCCTACAGCTTCCTTCAACAGAGCGATGAATTCTAATGTGCAGTACCGGGCGTTCTGAACATAGAGAGGTCAACCCCGCTCTTATTATTGTCTCTGCAGCCCACGGGCAATGCCTTCATCAAATTTTAAATGAATGAATAATATGACAATCAATATGCATCCAAGACAGTGCCGGTGATTCCTCTGGGTTTGATCGTGATATGCAGCGAGTATTAAAGGTGCTGTGCTTCAATTGTGAAAAAACAGAGCTAGTTTCCTCAAAAAGAACAGTCTTGACTGAGCCTTTTTGAAAACTGCATCGCTGTTCCTCTTCCAGTTCAGCTTACTGTCAAGATGTACTCCAAGGTACTTATAAGAGTCAACAATTTAAATCGACTGCACTTTAATAACAGCCGGTGAGGTGGCTGTTTTTTTCTTTCTGAAATCAATAATTAGTTCCTGTGTTTTACTTATGTTGAGCTGTAAAAAGTGGGACTCACACCAGCTAACAAAGGAGCTAATTTCATTATTATAAGCCAGGTCGCCTTTGTTGTATTGTTGGTGTGACTTGTAGATTATCCAAGTGTATTGCCTAAGGACACAACAACGGTTTGCAATGCCG